>QAPG01000020.1:0-262241 GCA_004366825.1 Colletotrichum spinosum | reverse complement strand
GGGGGGGGGGGGTGGGGATGGGGGCCCGAGAAGGAGGAGAGAGAAGAGAGGAAGCTGGAAATTGGAAACGAGGCGGCGTTGGCCGACGGGAATGGTGTGGGCGGGTGGCTTAGGCTAATGAGACTTTGGAGCGGCGGAAACAAAACAGACACGACGACGACGGCTTGTGGGCAAAGGCGTGTATGTGTGTCGTCGTGAAGCTGCAGCTGTTTGCAGCCGCGTAAGGTATGCAGACGAGTTTTGAACTTGTCGGCATTGACGGTCTGGCGGACGACGGGCTGGACCGGCGGCAGCCAGGAGAAGGTAGGGTGGAGGAGGCGGAGGATAGGCTGGAGATGGGAGCAGAGGAAAGGATGCCGCGGATGCGCCAAGACATGTGGACAGACATTTCTCCAGTTGGGGAGAGAAAATCATCAATCTCGGTTCCAAGAGGTTGGAAAATAGGTGACGAGCAACAACATTGAGCTGGACTGGGGGGGCCTCGATGGGCTCGATGGATGATGCTTCCAGTGGCTGTCAAGAGCAAACGCACCACTGCAGAAGGGCCTGCAAGGTGCCAACATCTGCCGACTGAGGTACCTACAAGTAGGCGAAGCTACGCAGCACTGGCAGTAGGGGATGGGTGGTGGGGGTTAGAAGCGCCTCGACCCTGAAAGCAACAACCTGGCAGGGAAGAGAGAAAAATCTCCACGCTCGTATTCCACCAGGGAAGTGGAGCTAAGTTTGTGGTGAGAGGCCGATGCTTGGGGGTGTTATTCCTGGATCGAGCTGGCTAGATCTGGCAAAAGACTGGCACGACTGGATAGGCCCGAAGGAAAAGTGAAATAAAAAATAAAAAAAGAGCAGCAGCAGCAGCAGCAGTGGGTTGACATGATCCACGCTGGGAATCAAAACAGCATCGGTTAAGCTTCTAACGTGCACCACAGTGGAAATCGCCGGTGGAGCGATAGTCCCTTATTGGAACCCAGCGAGAGGCGATTCGTCATCAGGTGGGTCGTTGCAGAGAAAATGCTTTCCATTGGGAATGGCTGAGTGGCCTGCAAACTAGAAAGACCATCCCGGTACGGAGCACCCATGGCTGCTACCACTTTGACTACATAGTAGGACAATCGCGGCTGTACCGAGCAAGGGTGGACGACCGTCGACGACGGTGGAAGCAGAGGCGCGGCTCACTCCAAAACAGTTCAACGGGCCTTCTGACTACCGCTGAACGTTGGGACCTGGAGAATATGTCATGACAATAAGGAACAAGAAACAGATTGATGGAGCGACCGTGTGGGGCAAAGACGCTTCGAGTGGTATACTGCTAAGCCGTTGCATGCCATGATGCCATGGCCATAGCAGTACGGAGTGGTATCGGTACAGATACAAACACAAGTACGTAGAATTACAGCAGTCACGACACTCACATGCAGCTGACGTATCCGAATCAATTTACCTTTGCGCACGCAGCCATGAGCACGCACGGAGTATCATTGAAGGAACACCAAGCTTCCGTGAGTGCGCGGCGTCTGATGTGCGGCACTGCCCTGAGCCAGCCATCATGTCACTGATGAAAATATCAGATGGTCGATCGCGTATCCAGTCCAGAGCACCTTGAGCTACCTACATAGTATCTTACCTACCTTACCTTATGGACGCACACCAGCTACGCCAGGTAGCATACTCGATGCTGTGACGTTGCGTAACGAAGACGCAGGATGCAGTCACCTTCTGCATGTGCCTGTCCGGAAGGAGCCATTGTCGATTCCCGACGCGTCCATTCACCTTCCCGGGCAGCTTCCCCTGCGTCTGCCTTCTGAGTTCTCCATGCCTGCAAGCGCGGTCAGAACTCAGCGTCAACAACAAACTCCTGTTACCTCCAATAGCATTCCACGCCATCAGCAGAGTTCCAAGAAGTCATCGGACAGCACGGCATCACAGGGCCCACTTGAACACATCGCGAGAAGTCTGTGTCGTAGGGGATACTCTGCCGTTGAGGACCTGTATCTCCACCGAGCTGAGCTACCTCCAAGCATACTTGGTAACCTAGGTACCTTGTGCTGGTATACACAGTAAGGTAAGGTAGGTGTAGTAGCAGAGTACAGTGCAGTACGTACCGCAGGCCCTCTGACTATCCACCGACCAAGAATCGGGGACGCCTGTGTCGGCACCGGCCAATCCCAGCAATCGACCCGTGGGTTCTGAAACTCGTCTGTTCAGTGGCTTGTTCCCCTGCATCAAATCTGCCAGCCGACCCTTGCGTCTGATGCCTGCCATACTGTGTACTGAAGAGGAAAAGTACGTACACTACAGAAATCCTGCTGGAGAGAGTACGGAGCACCTTGCTGCGTACCACAGCTCACGGCCTCGGGGAACTGGAACTTGAACATACACAGTAAGGTACTGCGGTATACGTGTAAAGTGAGAATGGGAGCAGAGGGGAAAAAATACCATTCAGGGGTCTGCCAAGTTGCACGCCCCAAGCCACCGTTCCTCTACTAACGCGCTCTCGTAGCAGTGACCCCTTTCGTCTTGTCTTGCTCTGCTACTGCACCTACCTGCCTACCACCTACCTACCTGACCTGCCGTACCATCATCATCGCCTTCGCTTAAACCCTGAAATGCGTCCCCTCCTCACGCTCTTTTCACCTTGATCTCTTCCGATTCTTGCCCTGCCAATCCTCTACCTCGACTCACAATTACTCCCTCACCTAACGATACCCATTGCCTTGTAATTACTTCAGTCGCTTTTGGACTTGGGCTCGACGACACGGAAAGAAAACACACAAAGACCTGAGTAACCAACCACGCGACTTTTTTTTTGTAGAAGAACCTTGGTCGCTTCTTGAGTCACTACCCATTGCGCCGCCGTCCTCGAGTCCTACGGCATCTACGGATACTTGCTTCTCTTTCACCGAGAAGGATTCGACATCCACTCACGCATGCGTTCATAGACTGTACAACCATCGAGTGGTCCCTCCGACATTCAACATCCCTATTACACCACCAGCATTCCTCTGCTCCCTCGGCTAGCTGCAATTCGCTTTATACACCTCCCGCGACTTCGGCATGCCAGGGCCCCTCTCCCCACGGCACTCAGGGTTTTTACCTATTGGCAACACTCAATCCAACGATATGCCTGACGGAGATATACCTTTGACCCAGGTCAAGAGCGCCGCCTCGACCGGTGCTCGGAAGCCTACCATGAACGCAACCAGCAACGACGATCCCGCCACCTCTGGCGACAACGAGAAGCATGGCCTCTTCCACCGCAAGGGCGGTCGCCGCAAGAAGCAGGCTGACTTGAACCGCGCGGGCACTGCCGGCTCCGACGAGGTCAAGGTCAACGCCATGGGCAGGTTCTACACAAGGATTACAAACGCTTCTGTCTTCACTCGTTATCTCGTCTACATCATCCCCGTCGGTATCCTTCTCGCCATCCCCCTCATTGTACTGCCAATTACTGGCCACCGAAACGACCTCAAAGTTGGCGGCGAGGACGGCGAACCGCTGTTCCTGCTCTTCTTGTGGATCGAGATTGCCTGGCTCACCCTCTGGGCCGGCAAGCTTGTCGCCTGGCTTCTCCCACACGCCTTCATGTTCTTCTGCGGTGTAGTCAGTTCCGGTACTCGAAAGTATGCCACCGTTCTTCAGAACCTCCAAATCGCCTTCTCGCTCTTCTTTTGGGCCCTCGCTTCCTGGCAATCTTTCCAGGCCTTGTTCAAGGACTCGTACAACAAACAGCTCAGCTGGGTACTCACCATGGTCCGCATTCTCGGAGCGACCTTCATCTCTTCTGCCGTCTACCTCGCCGAAAAGGCGATTGTCCAGCTCATCGGTATCTCATACCATCAGCGATCCTTTGCCCTCCGCATCAAGGAATCCAAGCGCGAGGTCCGCCTCCTGGGTCTGCTCTACGACGCCTCGCGAACCCTGTTCCCCATGTACTGCCCTGAATTCGAGGAGGAGGACTACATCATCAACGATAGTCTCGATTTGATTTTGGCCAAGGCCGCCAAGGGCGGAAAGGGCGGAAGCGCAACTCCATTGCGCCTGGTTGGTGATATCGGTCGCATGGGAGACAAGATTACGGGTGTCTTTGGAAACATCGCCTCCGAAATCACTGGAAAGCAGGTCTTCAACCCCAACTCGGCCCACTCCATCGTCGTCGAGGCTCTCGAGAAGACTAAGCCGTCTCAAGCCCTCGCTCGCCGCATCTGGATGTCTTTTGTCGTCGAGGGAAAAGATCAGCTGTACCCGGATGATTTCCAGGAAGTGCTGGGCCCCGCCTACTCTGACGAAGCTGAGGAGGCTTTCAATATGATTGATAACGACCAAAACGGCGACATCAGTCTGGACGAGATGACACGCAAGGTTGTCGAGATCGGCAAGGAACGAAAGGCTATTACCGAGGGCATGAAGGACATTGGTCAGGCACTCCGCGTCTTTGACAAGGTTCTCATGTTCGTTGTTCTCTTGATCGTCGTCTTCATCTTCCTCGCCTGGTTCCAGTCCAGTCTTTTGACCGTAAGTCCTCCGTTCCATTTGGCAAGGAGACACTGCTAACAGCTCCAGACTGCCGCCACCGCTGGAACAGCGCTCCTGTCACTTTCGTTCGTCTTCGCCGTTACTACCCAGGAGTTCCTCGGTTCCTGCATCTTCCTTTTTGTAAAGCATCCCTATGACGTTGGCGACAGAGTCGACATCGTCGGCTCCGATAAGCAGCAGCTCGTTGTGGACAAGATCTCTCTTCTCTACACCGTCTTCACCCGTATCGACAAGATGCAGGTCACGCAAGTCCCCAACATTCAACTCAACAACCTCTGGATCGAGAACGTTTCCCGCAGTAAGGCCATGAAGGAAGTCATTGACCTGAACATCTCGTACGACACCACCTTTGAGGATCTCGAGCTTCTTCGCCTTGAGATGGAGAACTTTGTCTGCCACGCGGACAACTCGCGCGACTTCCAGCAAGACATTGCTATCGGCGTTGCTGGTGTCGGTGACTTGGACAAGCTCCAGCTTAAGATCGCGATCAAGCACAAGTCCAACTGGCACAACGAAGCCGTCCGCGCCACCCGTCGCTCCAAGTTCATCTGTGCGCTTACCCTTGCCCTCAAGAAGATCCCCATTTACGCTCCTGGTGGTGGTAGTGAGGCCCTGGGAGCACTCGGAAACCCCTCGTACTCTGTCGCCGTGTCTGACGGCTTTGCGGCGGCTGCTCGTGACAAGGCTGCCAAGGATAAGGAGGCTGCGCGCATGGTGCCCTCTCCAGCGGCTGAGGGATCCGACACCAGCGTCGACTCGAGCGCAGAGAAGCAAGCCATGAACGAGTTCAATGCCGCTCCTGTGGGAGAGGACGATTGGGGCTACAGGGTAGCCGACGAACAGACCTTGTCGGGGTCAAGAAACCGGTCGCAAGACCGTCGCCGCTCCAACGATATCGACCGCGTTCGCAGCCAACTGTTGAAGCGAGGCAGCACCAGGGGCGGTGGCGGCCGTCGCAAGCCTGGTGAAGCCATTCCCACCTCTTCTGTCGGCGGTGGCCCCGGCGTGCACCTGACCCCGTCCACGTCGCGTCCCGGCTACGACGAGGAGGCCGAGATGGGCGTCGCGGGCACCTACAACACCCAGTACTACGGTGCTCAGTCCACGTCATACAATAACCCCTACGCGGGACAGACCCTCTCGCCCACACTATCACCACCCACAGGCAGCGGTCACGCCGAGACCCACCCTCTGCAAAGCGCACCCCCGCAGGGCCATCGCCCCAGAGGACGCAGCGTATCGAATAGTCAACAAGCCAGTGAGCAAAAGAAGCAGTAAAAGCAAGATATAGGGGGGAGTGGAATGCCATGCAAAGTGTTTAATACCAAGCCTGTCAGGTCAAACGCACCGACGTTGGCCCCTTTTCTTTTACGTGGGCATTGAGACTGGCTCCCCAATGCCTAATGAATTTCTTTACACTCATACATGGCGGCACAGATAGATAACGAATAGAGAATGATGACATGTCGTCCGCGGTTGAATACTATTGTTGACTGCCGCCATTTCCCCACAAAGTGAAACTTGTACCCGCGTGACTTCATCGGCGTTTTAGCACACGTGCTCCGGCTCGCCAACGCGCTCCGGCGCACCGAGGTCCGTCTTGAGCACCCGCCCAAACAGCTCCAACAAGACCTCGAAGCAGACCTTGGTGATGGCCGGGTCATACCGTCCCTTGCTGAGTTCGTCCCGGATGAAGGCGTGCTGCGCCCACGCAAACTCGTAAAAGGACGTGACGACGCCCGCCTCGCCGAGTTTTGCGCGGATGAGGTCGCGGCCCGCGGCGGGGACGTGGGTGTCCTTTACGCCGAAGATCATGGCGACCTCGGCGTGGGTGAGGGTCTGGAAGAGGTCGAGGGTGTGCGTGCTGTTTGCGGGCGGAGTCGGGGAGGTGTTGGACGCGGTGTGGGGGCCGAGGGTGCGGGAGTGGATGTCGGTTGCGAAGTAGGATACGCATGCGGTGATGCGAGGGTCGAGCTGGGTGGCGTTAGTTGGGAAAGGGAGATGGGAGGAGGGAGGAGTGAGGGAAAGGATGTACGCTTGCGCGGACGGCGAGGTGGCCTCCTAGACACATTCCCGTGCTGCCGATGAGGCCGGTGCAGGTGGGCAGGGAGAGAAGATGGTCTACGGTGCGGCGGGAGTCTTCGTCGTAGGACTCGAGGGTCTGGCGTGGTTGTCAGTTTGAGGTTCTGGGGAGATGAGGGAAAAGGGGCAGAGGGCTTAACCTTTTCGACTTTCCATGCGTTACCCGAGTCCGTGCCGGGGACATCGTAGGCGAGGGGTTCGGGGCCGGTGAAGTCGTGGTAGGACGAGGGCGCGGCGACGATGTAGCCGTGGCCTGCGATTTGGCGGGCGAAGCGGGCGACGGGGCCGGTGACTGTTGTGGTGCGCGTGTGTTAGTGAGATGGGATATTCGGTGAACGGGTTCGGTCAAGTTCGGTGAGAGGGTTTGTTCGGTGAGTGCGGGGTGGGAGGTGTGGGTTGGAGGGGTTCAGAGGCGCTGGTGGTGCGGGGTGAAGGGGGAAACCCCGCCATTGTCGCGGGTGAAGTGAACCGACTGACCTTGGTAGATTTCGGAAAAGAGCGCGACGCCGGGGAATTTGCTGCCGGACTGTCAATCGAGAGATGCATACAGCCTCTTCCAACTGGAGGCTTACGCATTGGGGTATCCTGGGATCGACGGGTGGAAGAGGAAGATTCCTGACCATCTTGTTAGCTTCCCTCACGAGAGACTGCAAGATCAGGACACAGACTCATGGAACCCTCCTTTCCGTCGGTCTTAGTCGGCACGTCGACGTGAGACTCCTTGATGAGCATTTTCGCGTCTTGGTCAACCTGCAGTATAGTCCTAGGTTCGAGTTGAGCAGCAAGTTGGCACCTCACGATGGTGTAGTTGAGAGGTCTGCGTCCCATTGGCTCAAGTGGTTGACGGTCGCCTGCGGGACTTAGTAAGCCATCCTCCACTCGCTTCCTCCCGACAACGTCCTTTATCATTTTCACCTATTAAGTCCTCACGTCGATCGAGAGAGTAGCAATAGGGTATCTTGGATTTTGTTCATGTCAAAGCAGTCCTCCAAACGGACCGTGCGGAACCGCGGTAACCCCGTGTTCCCCCTTATATGTCAACCTCTGCAAAGCGATGCGAGAATGCCAGCCGCTGTTGCTCCCATGCTGCCTGCCAACTAACTCCCCGAAAACAGAACAATGCTGGGAAGGACTTCGCATCCAGTGTCCTTTTGTGGTATGATCCCGCCTGTTTCGCCTCACCAGCCGTACTCTGCGTCAACCACGGTTTTTCGCATCCTTGCAAGTGCTACTGAGCGTCGCCAAAACACCCGATCTAAGGTCCTGCAGCTCCTTGTCTCTCTGCTCTGAAACCGCGAGTAGATCTCGGTATCTCTTCTCCCAACCTGTTTCGAGCTCGATTACCGGCTCTCTGGGTCCTTCGAGATTTTCAGGTTCCAGCATCTCTTCGGGCTTCTTCCACCTGTCGTACATGACCGTTTGCGTCATGCTGTAGGTCCCCTGGATACTGCCCAAGCGGTACTCCCAGCCGCAGCTATACGTCGCGCCGCGCTCGTACTCGGCCTCCCTCTTGATCTTCATCTTGCTCGTCGTCATCAAAGACCTGCCGCCCACCAAAGCGGCGAGGTTGAGTAGAAAGCCGTTCTGGTTCACCGACGACGACCACATGCGTTCCACCGTCGTGTGCGCCAGGGCGGTCGCCTCGGCGATGCTGCACCTCTCAATGGGTCTGTTCTGCCAATCCGTCCAGTCCGCGTTGGCCACTTCGTGCGTCAGGTAGCCCAGAACAGCCTCGATGTTAGTCCTATCCGCCATGTTTTCAAACATGCCTACGGGGATATCATTTGGCTGCGGTTGTGGCGGTTCATTGGCCCTTGCAGCCGGTGGCAGCCCGGGAACGGACATCGGGTCTGTGTCGGCTGCGGAAAGCCGCGGCCTGCCACGGTTCCACACCGACGACACCACCCTCTGGCCATGTCGAGGCTTTATCCATCTACGTTTTCGGACGGGTTGCGAACCGGGCTGGTATCCACTGGCAGCTCCGTCTCCGCTGCCCGCCGGCGGAGAGTCGACGCGTAGCCGTTGAGAAGGCAGGCTGGCACTGCTGTCACTGTCTGGCCGCCTCTTACCGACCTGTGCCCGAAAACTCGGCCTGATCTCGGGTAACAAAGCTCGCAGAGCCATGTCGTCGAGCGCCATTACGCCATCCCGTCCATCCTTGCATAACGGAGAGGGATCGTCGGGTATCTCGGTAAAGTAAGGATGCGGGCGGTCCATCAAGTAGTCAAAGAAGGCATTCAAATGCATGGCATGTATCCAACGCTGTCAAAGTCAGCTTGTCGGCTTCTTATCCGCAGATAGAACACAGTTATTCACCTTGAGCCGCACGGCGTACTGTGGGACCTTTTGTGTGCTCTCGCCCTTGTCCGGGTCAGGAGGTGGGACGCCCAGCTTGAGCGCCAAATCGGCCCACGTCTTGACACTACCTTGCTCAAGCTGGACGACGAGTTGATAGAGCAAAAACGTGCTGAATAATTTGCCGGTGCTCTTGGGCGGGACACGGAATGCCTCCCGCAGGCCGGCTGTGTCGGTCTCGGCCGGGACGGCGGGGTTGCAATACATGATGAACTGCACATATGCGTCCTCAATGTTCTCCGCCGTCACGTCCCTGGCCGGGAGCGCGTCCCAGGACGGGGGCACCAATCGAGCAGACGCCGGCGAAGATGAGATTGACTGCGGAGCGGCTGATGCTGCTGCATGTTGCTGTTGCGGCGTCGATGGTGACGGGGACTGTTCATTTAGAGGTTGCTGTTGCTCAAGCAGGCCGTTTGAAGCCTGGTGATGCTCATGCAGACCGTCTGTAGGCTGGTCCTGTTCAAGCAGATCGTCTGGAGGCTGGTCTTGCTCATGCAGATCGTCTGAAGCCTGGCCTTGCTCATGCAGATCGTCTGAAGCCTGGTCTTGCTCATGCAGACTGTCTGAATCCTCGTCTTGCTCATGCAGACTATCTGAATCCTGGTCTTGCTGCTGCATGTTGGCACACGGGGATACTATGGCCCGTGAGTTGATGCTTGAAATTCTGGGGTATCGAACATTATCATCGAAAGAACGTCGTCGGGGGGGGTGCGTAGTCCGGATACGTTGCGCGAAGGTGGTCGAGAGAAATAGAGAGAGTGAGCGTGAGTGACCTATTGACGCGACGCGACTCGGTTTCTGTCGAGGCACGGTATAAAAGCGGATTGTCGTCGGGGTTGCTGCAAGGTAGGAGGTGGCAGGACGGCCAGCGGGAGGAGTTTTACTCCCAAGATGTAAAAGTACACGCAGCAGAGATCGATTCGTTGTCCTGCCCGCTACGGCATCGCAAGTTTCGTTTCACTGCGACCTTTCCGGATGGGATTGCTGTACACAGCGGTTGACTCTCTGGGCTGGTAAAATCGGGGTCAAGTTCGGACAGGTAGCGAATCTACAGCACCAAGAAACTGGGTACCATAAATAGCCTTTGCGCCTTTGTCACTGCACTTTACAATGGAAGTACTACGTAAGGGGGAACAGTACGGATACTTGTACAGAGAACTGTCGCCCCCACTGGGTCTGGGCCTGGGCCTTGATGAAGCAGCAGTGTAGCGGGACATTCAGCCGCCGAAGAATTGCCGAAGCTGCCCGTTACCCAAGAGGGATTAGAGACGCGGTATCCGTAACTACATAATTAGTGCAGCGCCAGACGGTAATAAATACCGATAACACAGTCATTTGATTACTGTGCGATGTCATCATCGGCCGCCTTCCCCAGATCATCGACCTTAACAAAAACAGAGAGAGGGTGCTTACAAGTAGGGTTCTCATGGGCAGCGCTCGGCTTCGTGATCTCTGGTGCTGCGTCTGGAACGGTCCGTCGAGTGACGTGCCAATGCAAGTTTGTATACGCCCAAAAAGATCGAACTCTACTGGCGATTTTGGGGGAACTAGACTTGCCAGGAAAAGTCTCTTTACGGATGACGCATGACGAAACCTCCTGAACAAGCTCTACATAGGGCTGTTGGATGCGTGTGTTGGTTCCTCGCAATCTGACATCCATGTTTCCGAGTTCCCCATCTCATTCTACTTCGCGTTGCCTTTGCCCCTTCCCAACGACCGTGCTGCTGCTGCTGTTGCTTCATCACGACGTCGAGAACGAGGGATCTATCTCAGAGTCGACAGTCTGCCAAATGACGTGATTGTCCAATTGACCATTTTTCACAGCATACGAGCCATCGCACTCTGGGAGGATAGCTACCAATGAGCCGTTCGCCTCCTTACGCCCTTGACTAATCCATCCGGTGAACCTCCACACGTGAAGCCTTACACAGCAGAGTTGACTAATCCCCTGCTGAGGACGCCTCCGCACTGATACCATTCCCGCCCAATCATTCGAATGACGTGATTGCTCTCTCACAAGCAGAGCTGATTTTGTGGTTCGAATGGCTTCATTTTGAGTTGATGCTTTGAAATACACTTGCTACCAGAATCGCTATATAACCAAGAGATTTGCATGCTAATAGAAGACGGGGATCCCCATTAGATTACAGTGAATCAAATCATCGAGCATCACATCAACTCATTGCATTTACATTCGCAACCTAGTTTCTGACCTCGGTTTCGGTTCAAGTCTTCAACTCGTGGGGCAGCATCTCAGGAACTCAACCTACTTCACTCTTCTATCAAGCATCATTTCGTTTCACCACACCACCGGTAGTCTCCCACAAACAATAACGACCACCATGGCCATCGACACAGTCCCCCGCGGCCCCGTCACCGCGACCCTGAACTTCTTCGCCCCGGCCCCCGACAACTCGGCCCCCTTCAACACCATCAACCCCGAAGGCCCGCCCGGCCGAAACTACGGCGACGACGCCCAAGAGACCCACATCAACGACATCCGCGGCCGCGAGTCCGACTTCAACCTCGACCACGACGCCTTTGCCGTGATCCGCAACGTCCCGCCCTCCGTGGAAAAGGACTTTGTCGACGACGAATCAATCACGCAAAACTACTACCCGGAGCTCGAAAAACTGCTCCTGGAACACGTGCCCGGCTCGAACAAGGTCCTCTTCTTCGACCACACCATCCGCCGCGCAGGGGCCAACGCCCTCCGCGGGCCCGTCGCCCGCGTCCACATCGACCAGACCCCGTCCTCCGTCATCAAGCGCATCAAGCGCCACCTCCCCGAGGAAGCGGACAAGCTCCTCGCAGGCCGCTACAGGATCATCAACGTCTGGAGACCGCTGAACAAGAACCCCGTCGAGTCGTTCCCCCTGGCCTTTGCTTCCTCCTCGACGCTGGCGGATGAGGATATCGTCCCCATCGAGCACCGCTACTCCACGGGTTACACCGGCCAAACGGCCGGCATCAAGTTCAGCCCGAGCCAGAAGTGGTACTACCTGAGTGGCATGACTGGCGACGAGAGGTTGCTGCTGGAATGCTTCGACAGCGAGGGCCTGCGTGACGGGACCGGTGTTCGTGGAGGGCGACTGGCGCATACCGCATTTGTCGACCCTAGGAGCAGGCCAGATGCCGAGGGCCGTGAAAGCATAGAGGTTCGAGCGTTGGTGTTTGGTCCTTGAATTGGCCGCTTGAAATATTGCGGGAATATTTCGATCATGGTCTTTGTTCACATGGGGGATGGGAGTTTAAAGCGAGCGCAGTTTGGTAGCAAATATTGAAATTACTATCTCATCATAACTTTTGACTGACGGCGTGAGGGTATCTACGCATATGGCTGTCCAAATGTTCAATGGAGGCGCCCCGTGATGACCGCTTGTCGTGCCCAATATGACCCACCTGGACCGTATGCATCTATGTACGACGTGCCTCTCCAGTCGTAAAAAAAGCCCCAGACGGAAATGCGATCGCTCTATGTAGCGGTTCTATACCATGAAAAGGTACTGTCTCCCCACGTGTCGCTCGGCACGTCGCCGAATGTGGCCAGATTAAAGCAGACCCCGCCCCATTTTCCCAACTCCAAACACCAACCGAATACATCGTCTTCTCATCATGACTGGTTCTTGCGCCCTTTGCCGCGAGCGCTGCCCTGGCGGCTCATGGCTACGCCGCCCGCAGCGCTGCTATTACGGCTCATCGGGATGGCGGCGACAGCCGACAATGACGGGGGAGGTGCATCGTCCCTGACACTGCTTTCGATGGGCTGAAGATCTTCTCTAAGATTTGCCGGATCTGGTCGAGGGCCAGGCCGGAACCCGGAGTAGGGCGTCTTGGTGTATGGTGTGATGGAGGCCTCGAGAATTCTCCTGCTGCCGTTGGGGTGGTCGATCGAGTCGCCCGGCTTGTGGTTGGCATCGTATTTCTTAAAGAGATCCATAACCATAATGTCGGACATGATCTCGTCTTGAGACAAGGGCTGGGGCAGATTGGCATCGGTGTTGCCTCGGACTGGCTTGAAATAGTTGGTCATTGAAGAGGACGGCAACTTTGCAGGTTCATGCGGATGCATAATCTCCAAGTACTTCGGCAGCTCCAAGCCATTGGCTCCCTCGACGGCGTCAATCAGATTCTGGTTGATACCAGCTCTTGTACTCCTAGTCGCGTGAGAGCTGGTACGTTCCATCATCGGCGCCGCGGGCGGCCAGGGCTCGCTGTCCTGGTCGCCATCCTCGCCGTGACCGGAGTCGCTACCCGGTGAAGAGCCACCGTTGGTGTACGCCTTGTGCTTGAGAATGTGCTTGTGGGCAGCGATGGCGGCCGCATTGTACGCCATGGTCAGTTCCTTCTCGGTAAAAAGCTTGTCGATACTGTACGCCGGACCATTTTGTTTGGCGGCCACGCGGAGCTTCTCGTTCTGCCACAGAGGAGTCGTGCTGTTCACATCAAGCACGCGAGGCCTGGTAGGAACTGGGGAGCCGTCGTCGTCGGCGCCATTTCTCTTGCGCTTCTTGCTTTCCGAATATCCCGACAGCTCTTCGGCATCCTTGCGCAGTCTCGTCGCCCGCTTGCCGTGGGTGCCACCAGGGCTGGCCGGGTTGGCGATACTGAACTGGTTGGGGTGGAGGAGCAATGCAGAAGAATCGGAGATCTCCAGTGCTTCCTTCTCTTTGTTCAAACGGTATTTTCTCGACAGCAGCGTGTTGACGAGTCTGTCGCGAAGAGTGGCGGAAAGGGCGCTGTGCTCGCGTTTCGCAGTCTCAACTTTGTAGAGATACTCGTTCTTGTGTTGGTGAAGACGGCGTTCGTGCTCATGCTGTTGTTGTACGAATTAGTTTGACCCGGCATTGGGGAAATGGGGACACTAACCCTGTGTTGGAGTAGGTGGAAGTCGCGATACTCAATAAGATCCTCGATCCCTTGAACGAAATCCTCAAATTTCGGCCCAGCCATCTGCAAAAGAGTGCGATTGCCGTCGGAAAGCGGCTCCTGGACCTGTGTCTCGTTGTGCTCCTGGCGCAGAGTTGCTATGACACTGAGGACGTCATCGGAGTATGGGTCAATACGCTGGACAAGGTTGGTGTCGACCTGTATCTTCTGAAGCTGGTCACGGTAGGTGAGATCACGGTCCCTGTTGAACCTATCCTGGAGACTGTTGATTTTGTCGGCGAGGACCTGTCGCTTGCGGTCGCGCTTCGAGGCTGGGGTTGCGTGGGCAGCATTTTGCTGGGCCGCAGCACCTCCAGTATTGGGAGGAGCGATTTCGTTGGAATCCATGATGTCGTTTTGTTGTAGAATTTCGTTTCTGCTTGCAATCGGCAGGCGAAAATGGATTGGAGGGGATTCTCTTTTCTGGAGAGAATCGTTCGTGTGGTGTGTGTTGACGGAGATCGACCGTCGCAAGCCGGCGCTCGATGGGAGGTGACAGGCTAAATGCAAAAATAGATCCGGTGTGTTGAACTAAAAGAGACAAAGACTTAGATGCCGCCTCGAGAGGTAGAATTCGACTGTCAGAAACCCCATCCGCAAGTGCAAACACTGCGTTCAGGTGGTGTTCGTGGGGAGGGATTCAGTATGGGAAGGTAAGGGCAGAATTAGGAAGGAAGGATGGCATTGCTAGAGCTGGTAGGTACGGAGGGTAGGTTTGGTGCCGGCCTTGTCAGCCTTCCCGCTAAGTGGCTGCATGGGTTTACAGGTTCTGCTCCGTCCCTGACCGCAAGGGTGTTGATTGGTTAGGGGGTGTGCTGGTGACCCGACGTCCACTGGAGCTGCCTTGACCCCATGAGCAGAATGGACGAAAAGCAGGTTGGATGTACCTAGGTACACTGTGAGCCTTCCGTGACGGAGTCTGTGCCCATATCCGTACATCACTGCGATGGAAATACCTAATCAGCATCTCATCTTAGAATCACGATAAAGTTTTTCAACATGGCAAAATCTTACTGATTGAACGCTTTTGAAATTTTCTTATGTACCTTGAAGGGCTCACCATGGCTTGACCGCCAGCTGCAGGCCCGTGTAGAGCTGTCTGCCCTCTGGCTTATTCTGGCGACATTGCCTGCCATCGTGACCTACAGGCCGCTTCTGAGCTTCTGTAGCTGGCTCATCAAGCCATAACCTCCAAGATATGTCTTGTTCTCCGCGACATCAGCGTGAACGCTGCCCTTCCTGGCCCTCCCCTCACTGCCATTGCCCTGGCTTTTGCCAGCCTGCTCAACCTCCCTCATCAGATCCCGGTGGCGGTCCTCGACCATCTTGGCAAGACTCTCGATGAACTTGGTTCGCCCCTTCTCCTCCGCTGTGCCCTTCCACACCTGGTTCAAGTTCTTAAGCTCTTCAATCCGCTGCGCTGCCTTCTCGATGCCCTGTACCGGATCTTCTGACTTTGTCAGAAGCTGCGAAATCTCATCACGCAGCTGCTGCAACACTTGCTGGCCCTTGTCCTCCGTGCTGTGCTGGTCCGAGCCGGGTTCCGGTGCCGAAACGGAGAGAAAGGACGAGCTGACTGAGAGCTCTGACGGCGGGAACACGAACTCCATGGCGTCGCCGAATGTCTTGATGACTGTGTCCAGGCGGGACCTCACAACAGTCAGCGTCCGGAGCTGCTTGATGTATGGAGGCTCCGACGCCGACGCGACTGCCTCCTTCTCACCCTCCTCTTCTCCTATCGCTGACCCGTCAACCTTGGACGCGCCTTCACTCCGCTCCTCGCCATCTGCCACCTTCGTAGCCTCATTCAGACCACCCGGGATAAACTTCTTGATGTCCTCCTGCAAAGTCTCGTTCAAAGTTTCCGTAAGACCCAAGGTCTCGCCTCGCAATAGTTCGACCTCGTACGCCAGCCGGCTACCACTTCGCAGAATGTCGTCCGTCAGCTGGGTGAGGGTACCTGAAAGCCGCGTTGTGTGGACGTTGAGCTGTGAAAGCAGGTCCTGCGCCTCAGTGGACAGGTCAGCCAGCGGCACAGCGTTGGCGCTCTCATTTCGCGAGTGGTGGCCACTGGACTGCAGTGGTGGAAGAGTCGCGTTGAGATGTGCTGCCGGGTCAAAGGATGGGTCCAAAAAGTCCTGAAGAAACTCGTCTGCCACATGGCTAGATTTGGGCTGTATGGTTGGCTTTGGCTGCTCAGGTGCGTTGATGGGTTGATTCTTGGTCGACGAAGCGTTGCTGCTTTGACGCCGACGCGCCGTCTTGGAGTCCCACGACATGGTGTTTGGTCTTCCAATTCCCCCAGTCGGCTGATTCAAGGAGCGTGTCTGCTGCTGTCATGCGATTTGAAATTGCTGTGCATGGAGTATGAGAGGACACAGATTGGAGTGAGGTCTTCACCTGGTGAGTGAGTGAGGTTGGCGGAAGAGGACACTCGGACGCTTGGCCCCACTCGCACATCCCGCTGTCACTACTCCCTTGGCCGATCTGAACAGGGGCAGCAACACCGGACGACTGCAACTACAAGCCAAGTCCTCAGTGAAGTACACGTTTACTGGCCGCCCGAAATGGGACGAAAGAATAGAAGCTTCGCTAATGGGGAATGTTTTTGCCCTTCCGGATACGTCGTACTGGCATTGCATCAATACACGCTGATGCGGCAGCACTTTACTACACTGCTACTGGGTATCTTTTGGCCATAACAGTTCCTTCCTGTACAAGCATTGCAACATCCTCGCAAACACCAAGATCCAAACAACGATCAAGCATGCAGCCATGACACAACCGCATATTTGCAGCCCGTTATTGTTAAAAACGTTCCCGAGGGCCGTGGTGGCATTGACAAGCGCCGTGTTTGGAAACACGAAAGACCACCATGTCATCTGGAAAGGCATCTTGTGTCCCGGCCGTGTGTATTTCCACAACGATCCTACAGATACGACGAAGAACCAGACCGAAAGGCCCCATAGCCAAAGTCCGATGAAGACCGAGATCACCCTCACGATGGGTACGGCCAGGTCTGTGCCTAGAAAACCACTGGGTAAGATGTTTTCGGCTTGGCTTCCTAGTTGGACTGTACCGATCAGCCGCTTAGCTGTGCATGTCTCTGAAAGTCGTCTTACCTATCCCGATCACTGTAAAGGCGAACGGTCCGATGGAAATGAACTGTCGAAATGTGAGCCTTGAACTCTTGGGCCAAAAACTTCTCACTTACTACACCGGGCCGCTGAAAGTCGCGAGGCAGTTTCTGGGTCATCAAGCGATATATGAACGCTGCCGAGATCATGAAAGCGATCAGACAGCCTGCTCCTTGTGTAGCCACAGCGCAGAGCGCGATCGCCGTCCGGTTAAGGATGACTTGCTGCTGATTTGACTTGGCCGCTGCCTGGATGAGTTGTGAGGCGAAGGGTGCAGTCAGGAGGAGAGGGTAAGCTGGGAAGACCCAGGTGGGAGTCATCGTGTGTATAGGGAAGACTCTTCTCATCGTTAGCCACTGGTCTTGCACCTGAAACTGAGAATACGGTGAAGCTCACAAGGTCGACCAAAGAATGAGATATATGGTGGCGCTTGCGAGGACGCTCATCGCTATGTAGGACCAGAACAGTATTTGCATGATCCTTAATAACCATGGCCCAACATGTGGGACGCCGAACTGACAGATATTGATGCAAATAACAGCAAAACTCGGAAGTGTCAGTTGAAGAACTTTGAGACAGGTCAGTACTACCCACGAGACAACCTTGGACCTGTCAGTAAGATGTCGTGGCCTGGACGCTCTAGACAACTAACCGATGAGTTTATGAAAAGCGATTCCGTCTGGTCCGCAAATGAATGCGTCAAGGAACCTCTTCGCAAGCGGAAGCGAAGCGCAGCAAGAACACAATTCGTAATAAAGAGAACGAGATTCAATAAGAAAAAGGCGACGGCTATGCCGTCAAGCCAAGCTGCCTGGCGGGGAACTGCTTCAACGTTAACGAGACTGGCATGATGGTGAACTCGCGAGGTACTGACGAGAATGTATCACATTTGCCATGCCTCCGGTAGCCTGCCGTGATGTGAGTGCTGTGTCCATAGGTAGTGTATCTGATTTGACAGACCATTGTCTGTCTCGATTAGCCGCAAGCATTCCAAGTACGTGCGTGGTTTAATACCATGGTAAAATATGTCCATGTGTGGCAGGCGATTCGGTCACGAATCCCAACAAGATCCCGGCTGGGGCTCTTGACGTTTCGAGAGTTTCCATTTTCATGGCCGCGCACATTCGAGTCGACCTGCTGCCCGGCAAGTTGCCGAGTGTCTTCGCCCGGCTCTAGGACTGGTCCGTATGAAGGATGAGGAACAAATGGAGGTCGGCGAAGGGGTACCGGGGGAATTGCCGAAGAAGCACCTTGGTTTTCTGGTGCGGGAGACAAGTAGCATTGACGGTTATCATGATCATCTGGGGTTTGATAGACGCAGCTGGCTACCACTTGGGCACCGGTGGAGGCCATTTTGCCGTGGGAGAATCCCAGTCTTCAGGACCTCGGGCCAGCAACTTTGACACGACGTACAGTGGAAAGAGCAAACTCGGCTCTGCATTGGTGAGAGCGATGTTCATGTAGACGAGGTTGGTGATGAAGACTATGTGGTCCAAGAACAATGAACCAAGATCGAAGAGAGGCATGCTCGGGTTGTGTGGGCGTCAAGGACGCAACACCGCGCTCTGCGCTTTTAGGCCAAAGAAAATAGTCAGGCAGCGGTGGGCGGGATCGGAAGGGGATTGCTAGCCCCCAGCGTGGACGAGACGTGTGGGTGGATGAAGTCAGATGCCGACCCGGTTGTATCGTCCAGGTGCAGATCCTGGCCTCTTCCTTGCGCGGAAATAGAGCGACGAGTCGTTCTGTGGACGCGGCCAAGGTGAACGGGGCCTTCCTTCGGTCTTGTCCTCGACCACGAGGCGGCTAGTAGAGGCAGACTTGTGGCGGTGGCTTCGTGACTGAGGCGTTATGGCACTGGCAGACCTCGACCTCGTGACTAAGGCAAGGCACCTTGGTCAACTCGATTACAATCGGAGCGTCGAGACAGTGAATATCTCAATGTTCGAGATAAGACTTTGGTGAGTGTGATAATTAATGTACTGTGTATTGTGAGTAAGGTAAGCCCCGGCAAGATGTCGAAGTGTAAAGTGGTGCGCCTGCGTCATTGAGCCTTTTAGTTAGCAAGGTGCCTAAGGTACGTACCTAGGTACCTATGGTACGGATACGCTGTGGTCCTGGCAACCAATCCTCAATTTGGCGGGATCATGTGGGTACCTAACTATCTGATGGGCATCTGGGCACTGCGAGTTGGCACCAACAGCAAGAGGTCTGACCTTCCGAGTGACTTCTACATGAGGTGCCTAGCGCGACCATCCTTCTGGGCGTAGGGCACTTGCAGACGCCAATCTCAGATATTTGGCACATTAGCGTGCGCATTTACAAAGTGATGCATCACAAGTTAAGTCAAGCCAAATTCGGGGTTGATCAAATTTCGAGCATTTCGCACCGTCATACTTGATCTAATTACGCCTTTGACAGTTGAACTCTAGCGGCATCTGCCCATTATGTTTTGGGGAACACCAGGTAAAGTACCTGCTCTCTTCAAGGTGGTGCACGCTTTGGCGCATTAGCAGACCGCAGATGAATGTTAAGAAAAGAGGTAGGCACCTCATTCGTAACTCCTGCCGACCGCCGTCCATACGACCACTGCAGTAACAATTCTTCTCTTCCCGAACCACCTTCGCCTTCGCTTTTTGCAAGTAAAATGCTGCTGCTGTCTGCTGTCTCCTTCTGCATTCACTATGTTTTCTTGTACAATTTCCCTTGACGAATTCATCTTACTGGAAACCCGTACACGGTTAGGTCTTGCGGTCGCATGCCATTTTTCGTTGTGCTCTATTTCCGACCAACTACACTTCTCGTCAGTTCACGAGCTTCATTCCGCTTTACAAGAAGGGAGAATATGCATTGTAAAAGCCCCCAAATTCCGGCTTTTCGTTTCTGTCGCAGACGAAGCTGGCACAGTTGGGCAGATGAACACCGACCTTGTTGAACATGCGGCTTCTTGTGTGACGACATGCGATGTAAGTCCCATCGCAGATGCATGCTTCCAGACTTCTGACAGCTTGCAGATTTGGGCTCGTCTAGGTATCAGGTTGTCTGGGTACTCGGCGGACCACTGCGGCGCAAAGCATACGTCCTTCGAGATCAGGCATCCAAGTGCAATATCATATCCCGTTCCTCCTGGAGGCGTCGTTTTGGCGTCAATGAAACAGATGACTTGCTCCTTCTATCTGCAGGCGGACATGATCCAGGAGGCGAGATCAGCTCGATGGCCGCAATCTGTATTCGAAGCCGCCGAAGACCGTATGTTCGACAGCGAGTACGATGCGTGCATCACGGGTGATCATGCAGAGATCGACGACTGGTCAATGGAATAGGATCCATCAGCTATCAATGACGAGGCTCTTCTTACATCAGACAGTGACCTTTCAGACTCTGACAAGAGATTCCACAACGATTTCGAAGCCCGACAATCACTGGACGGGCATTCGGATATCCCCACTGCAATGAAGGATCTGATACATGCTGCCATGTACTCCCTGCTCATAGGCTCTTATGCCGTCCCTCGTATTGAAATGATCAAGGAAATGCAATCACCTTCCCTTCTCATACTGGCTCCTCAAGTATTCAACATGAAGCACCTAGCAGTACGTGTTCTGGTTGGTCAGTTCGGTGGCAGATACTGATGAGTGCAGGCCGTCGACCTAAGATCTCGCTTATTGCCCAGTTTGTGCTCTGTGTTTCTAGATTTAGGCACCCTTGAGGTGGATGATATCAAAAGAAACGCTGCCGCCTTAGCTGGCCAGGGTACAGACCTTGCGTACTCGTCCGAGGATATGACGGCGGCGGTCGTCTCTAGAAAGATTTGGCAGCTCATGCAGAGTCAAATATCACCTTTTCAAAGGCAACGTCTGCAGAAACCTCAACTTTTCCCAAGGAACAGTTCGGACAGCCTCGTTGAAAATACGCAGGACCATAGTCCATGCGAGAGCTACTTCGAAGATGGTGGCTTGATGGAGGATGACTGGAACTTTCTCTTCGACAAGATATCACGCCAGTCGAAAAATGTTGCTTCCCAAGTTCCGTTTCATGAAGTCAACGCTGAAGACGAACAGCAACAAGAAGACGACATGGGTCAACCCCTTGGACATGAGCGCTCCTGGTCACAATCACCCTCCGCCTGTCAGCGGCTGGGTGAGTTCGACGATGATTTTCCAGGGGTCGAAGGAGATAATCCAACTTTGGACCTCTTTTACGGCGCCTATCGGGAGCTTCTGGATTACGAGACTGCTTCAGATCACGGTACGGAAATGCTCGAGGACGTCACAAGATATGATGACCTAGAAAACAGTGAACGTTGGGAGCCAGGAGGCGTCGGCCGTCTCGACAACGGGACTGTTTTCGACGTGGATGAAGAGCACGCACAAGACACAACTTACTACCGGCCCCATGGCAGCCGGGGTTTACTACAGAATGTTGTTGTTGAGCCTGGAAATGATTGGCCGCCAGAGGAGGACTGCGATGCAGGATATGGTTACGCAAGGTCAGAGCTAGATTACGATTCTTGGAGGACATCAAGCGTGAGGTTCGAAAAGGTTGACGAGGACTCTGAGACATCAGAGACCGCGATGGAAGCTGGAAATAAGGAAGACCAGTGGGGTTTTCTTGCGGATGAGGACTACCACGAGAACGAGTACGTGTATTGACGCACTGTATTCTGCACGAGAAGAAGTCGGATGTTATCGAAAACGAGTCCCGAAAAGAAAACAAAAAGAAGTCTATGCTGAAGAGGTATGTCGCATGAAGTAATGTCGAGTGCAGCCGGCGCCACTCGTGCACCAATGTAGGCCAAGTCACCCATCGCGGTGACTGTCCTGAGTAATCTTCGTCCGTCCTCCAAATATTATCCACCGCAGCAGCCCTTGTCGCATACAGTCCTACAACTTCTGCTTCATAATTCTTCCTGGGCGTGTCGGACCTAGCTGCGAAGTAGCCCGGGGCGCCGCCAGTGGCCTCTTCGCATTCCATCCGCAGTACAGCCGCAGACCTACGTTCTGCAAAAGGCTGTGAGACGTTCTTCTGCGACTTATTTCTTCCCCCCCTTGCCCTTCGTTTCTTTCTTTTTCTTCTGTTCGGGCTTCAGCGTTGCAAAGTGGATGTACCACAATAGCGTGATCTGGAGCATGACCGCGACGAGGACGATCAGCAGGATCGTGAAGAGAATCGGCTGGTCATTCAAGACGGCGACAGCCTCAGGCGTAGCGCCGATGGATCGGAACCAGTCGAATTGACCCATCACTGCGGTTTTCGATGTAGATGGTCTGAATGCTGGAATAAAGTTGTTCGCCCTTTGTTCTCACCGAGAAGCTTGCGGTCGCTGGCCAACGACGGAGGTTCTCCTCGGGTATCGTGATCGGTATAGACTGTGGTGGTTGGAATTAAAGGTGTGTATCGACAAGTCGGAATGGAGGTCTGAGTCTCAAGTGCGCCAGTCACAAGGGAATAAGCACCACAGTGGGATTAGAGAGTGTTCTTCGAGTAACGAGATAGACAAATGCAGCTCCAGGAGTAGAAAGAAGAAGAAGAGGGTTTCGCGCGGCACGACTTGAAGAGAGATCCGCTCGGCTTCTCGAAACGGGAGACGTCACAATTGAGGCGGCACACCCAAGGACGAGGAAAATGGTTCTACATTATGGTGGTCTGGTCACAGTGCCTTCGCAGGCTAGGCCGCCTTGGGTGGGTGAGACGGGACCAGGACTCCACGAGCCAATCTTCCTTTGGTGAGGCCTGAGGGAGAGGCGCCGGTCGGCTAGCCCTGCCACAGGCGAGGGGGCCGGGCAGCGATGCGCGTTTCAGGCCTGCGGCAGAATGTCGACTGATGTCTGCGCAGCATGATTGGTTACGCTGAGATGAGCTGCAGCGGTCTGTCGGCATCGGGAAGGGGTCCAACGTCTATTGAGCATGGCATTCAGCGTCAGTTACGAATTTGTATGTGCAGGCAGCTACGCAGATGAACAATGCGTTTTCCAGCCTGAAGAGCTGCATCTGTCTATTTCAAAAACCAAAGGTTGTGATGATAATCGTGGCACACGCTGTACAGTTGAGTTGCACAGGGTTCCCCAGGTAGAAAGCTAAGTTCTGTAGGTACCTTCACACTTCACAGTCAGAAGCTTCGGTGAAACGGTCAACAGTAGACGCAAGCCTTACTAAGGGATGAGGCTTGTTGCGTTGTGGCGTCGGTGAGCTCGGGTCATGTGACTGGAGGATCATCTTGGCCCGGGCGACCTTTGCGATTGCAGTGCACGGACCACGAAAGAGTCCGATGGGGCCAAGCTGTCCAATGATGTCGTCTCAATGCGCCTCAGGCAATGGTCTGCTGGGTGATCGATCCAATTGAGCTTCCAAAAAAATTGTCGAGCGCGACCCTGAGCTCAAGCGGCGAAGCCACCTATCACGCGACTACAGCCGCCACCCCAACCCCTCGGGCGATTCAAAAGACCTTTGTAGCCGGCAAGGGACTGGCGCAGAGAACTCGCCTTTTCGAACGCCGCAGCGATGAACGCAGTACGCCCGGCTCAGAGCGTCCTGTCGAGATGCGTGTCGGCCGCCTCGAACAGCGTGGCTCCGGCCTTGCCATGTCGCCTCTTTCACAGCTCAGCGAGCCGGTCGTCTAAGCGAAGGTCGAGGTTCAAGAACGTGACTGCCCAGCAGATGGGTCTTCTGGACCCGGAAACCCCCGAAAAGCTGGAAAAATGGACCAGGAAGCACTTCCCCGATTACACTCCCGAGGAGAAGGAATTGCTACGCCAGCGCTACACCCCGGAGCAGATGGAAGCGCTCGAAGCCGGAGAGGAGGCTATCGATCCGAAAGACCTGGCCATTCAGGGACGTTTACGTGTCGACCCTTACAGACAGCCCTACGCCGAGGATTACGCGACCATCCAACCCGTCATCGATGCGAAACCCCGTCAGCCCGTCGAGCCGCGAGAGGTGAAGTGGCTGCCACGAAGGGAATGGGTGGACGACTACGTCGAAAAGATGGCAGACAGAGTCGAGGTTCAGCTCAAGGACACAATGGGCAAGGCCTACGCTCGCGCCCTGCGGCAGATCAAGCAGACAAATCCCGACAAGTTGGACTTTACCGAGGAGGAGCTGCACGAGCTTGAGAACAATCCCGAGCTGCGCAAAAAGTTCCTCGTTGATGAGGATCTTGATGTTCTTGGAAAGTCGGCGAAAAAGGAGAAGCTGGACACGGAGGCGAAAACCGAGGTTTTGAGCAGCGAGCTCCTGGACAAGATTGACGAGCACTTTTACAAGGAGCTCGATGCGGCCTTCAGCAACGACAGCAACCCCCTTCAGCCGTCTCGCTTGGACTCGTGGAAAGCTCTGGAGGGCGAGGAGGGCGACTCCGCGCTAGCTCCCTCGCTCGGCAAGGTCCCCGGTGTCCAGGGACTGTACAACCCCGAAGATGCTGAGAGCACGGAGCTCGATCCCACGGGTGAGCTGTCCAAGATCAAGGCCGTGACTGGCCTGAAGATCAGTGACATTCTCAAGATTCTCACAAAGCCCGTCGTGTTCCGTTCCGTCCACAACCAGACCCGTCTGGGCAAGATCCGTAGCACCTCGGTTATCGTCGTCGCCGGTAACGGTGATGGCAGACTCGGTTTGGGAGAGGCCAAGTCCACCGACGCTACCGTTGCCATGGCCACTGCTAAGATGTTGGCCATCCGCAACATGAAGCCTATACGTAGGTACGAGAACCGCACCATCTACGGTGAGGTTCAGAAGAAGATCTCGGGCACTGTTGTCAAGCTCCAGTCCCGTCCTCCAGGTACGCACCCTCTCTCAATACCCGCTCTTTGCAGTACCGGCATGCTAATTCGGTTCCACAGGCTTCGGTCTGCGAGTCTCCCACCGCATCTTCGAAATGGCCCGCCTGGCCGGTATCCACGATCTGTCCGCAAAGATTATGCGCTCCAAGAACCCTTACAACACCGTGAAGGTGGTGTACGACTGCCTGAGAAACCAGCCCGACCCTGAGGAGATCGCCATCGGTCGTGGCAAGAAGTTGGTCGACGTTAGAAAGGTGTACTACGGCGGCTCTGTATATTAATTCACTTGTATACCATTTGTATACCACTGTACATGTCACAAAAGCGCATCACTAGACACTCCAGAACGTAAAGAACGTCAAGGTGCAGTGAATCTTGTCTAGTATTTTGCGTCATGCATTAGGGGTATCTCTTCCAAATCGTTGCTTCATCATATGCGTTTTTATACTCGGCCGAATTGATTTCGCATCATCCATGATGCTCCTAACTGCCCTTGGCCCGAGGCAGCTCTACTGCTGGTTGCCGGCTTGGTCACCCCAGTCGATCTCCTGCTGGAGCACTATGCTGTAAACACTGGCCTTGAGGAGCGTAAACACGAGACTCGTCTTGCGCTCCAATTCGCGCAGGCCGTCGAGGATCTCGGTGCTCGGGCTGCTGCTCAGGTCCTCGAGTGTTGACGCCAACTGCAGCTCTCCAGTCAGCAATTTCGCTCTTTTTTTTTGGCCCGTTGGCACATCGATACGGACCTTCTTCATGTTGTCCGCCAACTTCTCGTACTCTTCCAAGACTTCGCCCTCGAGTGGGGTCAGTTCGGGCTGCGTGTGCAGCAGCGTCGATTCGCGTGCTTGCTCCATGGTGGTGTTTTGCCCGACGACTCGTGTGTGTGGGTTGTCGGTGATCGAGCGCTTGGCCGCTTCTTCGGTGAGTCGCGCGTTGTTAGGCTTTACGCGTTGCGGATGGCGACCCCGCTGTGGTGGTGGAAGGCGTGCCCCACCACACCTCACCTCTTGCCCGGCGCAGGACTGCTGAGGTGAGTGGCCAATCAGACATCGTACGAGTCAGGCAGGTCAACCAACAACATCAGATAAACGCCCTTGATGAGATCTCCAGACCCTTCCCGCCCCATTTCCCTCGTTTTTGGTTCCAAATACCATGAGCCATGGAAACACGGCACACATCGCGTGCACACAAAAGCGCGCGATATGGCTTGACGTGGCAAGTCTCGTCGATCTCTCCAAATAGCTCGAAGGCTAAGCTACCTTTCGAAACGCACGAAGCCATCAACTCGCCAACCACGCCATGGAGCTTTCTACTCCAAGTGGCTTAGGCCCAAGTCGCGTCTGGTAAAAGGGGGCGGCTAGCGGGCTCCGGTGAGCTGGCAAGAGAAAGGAAGGACAATCTGATAATTTGGCACCACTAGCTTCGGTCAGTTGACAGTTGCACGGACGAACGTCTGCAGTGGGAACTTTTTCTTTTGGTATTAATTGCGCCTGGATTCCTGGCAAAGAAGCGGCTCAGGACGTCGGTTTCGTAAGGTTGAACTCGAAATCACATTTGTTGGCCTTGTCTCCGTGTGCAATATGCCTGGAACGAGGAGATTTGAGCAGTCACCGCCGATGACGGCGACGGCGAGCGACGCGGCCGAACACACGAAGCGCTGCAATGCTCCGGCGCTGCTTGTACGCAGGTCGTCCATGGGGAACAAGCTTCCCGAGACCGTGTCTTCCGCCTACGTACTCGACTGGGAAGGGAATACCTGCAGGCAGCGACTGCTCGGTCGCGCCGAGGACCTGCTGGCGGAATCGGTCGGTCGCAAGAGGCTCACGATCATACAGGGGTTACCGCTCGATCTGGTACAGATTCTGAGGGATTCGCTGGGTGTCAACGCGGGATTCCTGGAGGCTCATGCGGGAAGACGACGATATCGACCGGCGACGGTAGAGGATGACGGCAGCAGTTGGGTGTCCTTCGAATACCCCGAGCTTGTCAAGATCGAAAGGACTGCTCTGGGCCCGGACCTGGGGTACAAACCCTCGGCGAGGCAGTCTGATCTGGTAGACGTGATGGACGAAGCTCCCTTTCACTCGATATCTGGGGATGGTCAGGCGGTCATTTTCTGCCATGTATCATTATGGATGAGTAACAAAGCTGACAGTAAGTGGCATCGTGCTGCGAGTCGTGGTCTGTATATTTGCCTGTATCTGACACCATGCAGTTCTCTTCTTGGACCGACCAATTTGGCATGACCCGTCCTCACAGCTCAGAAAAGCTCGACGGCCATTGTCTGTGGCAAGATCTTGGCAATCAAAGATCGATGAGTCTCAGCTTGACGGTACCTCGGTCTGGAACGTGCTCATCGCAGAGGGGGATGAGCTTCCAGGTCTCGAGGATGGCCTGCTGAGAAGCTTTCGTTACATGTCTTGGACCAGACAAGCGCTCCCTGGTATGCTATGCGACGCAGTCCATGGGAAATGGCTCGACTTCTTCGAGACGCTTCCACCGTATTCTAGAACAGTGGACGATACGACGCTCTTTTGGCAAGCAACGGAATCTCTCGAGCAGAACCTCGACCTCGCTGTGGCTCCGGAACGGCACCCTCTTATGAGCGGCATCGGATACCCTGACTGGTGCCATATGCTGGAGCGAATCCAGCGTCGCATTGCCATGTCGCGTCTGACTACGTCAACACCCCGGACTGCTTATTTGCCGTCGACTCGTGGCCTGACGACGGCCCACCCGCGCACTATGGAGAAGGTTGTGGCAGACAAAATGACGTACGGCGAGGTCGACGGCGGGTGGCCAGATGAAAAGGAGGCGAATCAGCGCGCCCTGGACCGAGTCACATACCTTGGTGGCATTCTCCTGCCTTTTACAGTGGTGTCGGCCGTTCTTTCAATGAACGATGATTATGCACCCAATGCACCACGCTTCTGGGTTTTCTGGGTGGCTTCCATCGGCGCAACCATTGTGTGTCTGTCCGTCATCTACTTGGATCAATTACGGTGTCTGGAAGTATACTTTGAGATTGCCGCAGGTGGCACGGTGGAGGCCTTCTTCTCAGCTGATAAGACTCATACGTTTGGCCACAACGGTATCGCTCTGGCGTCGATAGCGCAGCAGCCATCACGCCTCGCAACAGAAATGTTTGTGGATATGCCCCAGCAGGGTGTCGCAGAGATGGAAGTGGTGGCTGATTCGGCGGTCAACCCGACGATGATTGTGCAGCAGACCAAGAACGGATCGAGGGCCAAAGCGTGGCAGAGGGGACGTCTCGGCTGGGGTGGCGCGGTGAAGAAGGCTGCAGGTTACTACCGTTGGAGGGGAGGGATGCCGGTGCAACTCAGCCCTAACGGGCCTGAAAGGTTTCGTATGAAGGCGCTATAGATTGCGGGCGAGTTCCCTTCACTCTGCCGACTGGAAGATTGCTGATATTTCAAAGTAGGCATTTGTGAAGTGTCAAAGTAGCAAAGCACTTTGTATTTGACACGGGCAATGTATGACGCATCAACAGCATGAGCAAAAAATCGACATGATCGATCACGGTTATCATCGTGTTTGTGTTCGCGGTAAAGACACAAGACGCCGGCGGTGTGTGAGGTTCACGCGCAGGTCGTGGCTCGTGATTATCCCTATGGTCACCACGATCACGAATGCGATCCAAGGGTGTTGACGGCCGGCCCCACGCCGAGTGCCGGTGGGGCCGACGGCGCACCGGCACGTAGGCTTAGGTATGGGACCTTCCGTCACTGCTACCAACGCCAGGGTTTATTATCGAATTTCCGAACTAAACAGCATGGGCATCTGGATACCACCATCGCCTACCACAATGTTGCCTTGGCGGTTGTTGGTTCGGTGCCGCTATAGACCCCGGGGCGCGCTCAGTCAACAGAAGCGGCGCAGATTGTAGCTGTCGGTCCAGGCGTTCAGGCAGGGAGATAGCCCTCTCGCCTGCGGCAGCCTGAACCATAGTACTGGAACGTACTGGAACTCATACATACTTTAGAATTTCTGCGACAGCAAGACGAGAACACCAATAGCTCAACTCAAAAACCTTCTACTTGTTTTCAGAAAAACCCAGAAACATAAAGGCAAAATACCCTATAGTTGTAATGTTTCCAATCGAGAGGTTCTGATGGGATACCTAGCCCGCGGCTCACGTCGCCTCCCACAGAACTTCCATTTTTCAACTGTCAATTGCCAAGTGAGGAAAGACACAGGCACTACCTCACTCCCCGGCTGGCCATCTTCTTCTCCTAATGTCTACGGTCATCATGTCACCTTACGGCAAGGACCTGAAGCCTCAGTAGACGTCGAACCTGTCGTCTTTGAGGAGGGAAGGATCACGACCGACGACGTGGCTGGCTCCTTCCCTACCTTACCTCGTATGCCTTGTTGGACTGCCCCACAGCTTCTCACTCGCCTCTCCTCAGAGGCACCTCTTTGAGACCTTGATAACTCATCCTCTTCTCTCTTCGCCTCTTGTCGTCTGCGTCTTCCTCACGCAAGGCTTCTCTCTGGCGGCACAATTGCCTTGGATTCTCTTCGATCTTAGCTGATCTACCAAGCGCTCTCTGGTTTGTTCCTTTCGTCTTACCCTCTCTCACGACCCAACCCTGGCGATTGCTGGATACATCGACGTTGGTATCTGGTTCATGCTCGACACCTTACGAGCCAAAGGTTGATTCGGAAATTTAAAAATTGTTTTCCCGTAAGGTCTCTCGAGTTGATATTTTACGGCCGGTTCTTTCCGATCTAGTACCAGTGAGCCTTGCTATCACAGTCTCCAACGCACTTTGCCTGACTGACATTTCAGCAATACTTCAGCAACACCTTGAAGAGTTGCGATCACGAGTCGGCATTTGGCCTCGGAGCCGACTCGCTGCCATGACGCGCAGAAAATTCAACAGCGACTTGCTTGCGGCAACCCAACAGTCAGTTGCGCACGTCTCCCGCGTCGAAAAGGGTGACGACGATGGTACGCTCGTCGTTACCTTCGAACACGGTGCACTGGCGCGGCCGCTCACCATTCGCCTTGGCACCGTCAGTGTAGACGATTATCCTGACCTCGGTTTCTTCGCCTACTCTGATGATGACGACATTCCGGCCGGCATTTCAGATCTTCTCGTCACCCTTTCTGACATGACGACCAACAAGTGCGTCATCGACGTGCTCCGCATGATATCGAAAAGAGTCGACACTGCCCTCGATACTACACAAGACGAAGATGTCGAAATGACGGACGTCGAGGATGATACCGATGTAGAGGAGACGGGAACCGATGAGTACAGTTCCGACGATGGGTTCTACGGCGGAACCCAGCAGAGTAGGGCAATTGGACAGCAGTCACGCTTACCACACAGTGGTCGCGAGATCAACGGTCGTTTCATCCAAGATCTTCAGCAAGCCAAGTCTGCCGGGTTCAAGATCGCCTTCCTGAGCGACGTAACTAGACACGCTTCCGAATGCACATTTGCTCTTTCCGTTCCTGTCTCGCACCTTGGCCTGCCTGACGATACACTCGAGGCCTGGGAGATCAAGTCAAAGGAGCACATGGTTCTGCTCTGCAAATATGACAGCGGATATCCTTCCATGGATAAGTTCACCAGTGTCTCTCAGAATCACCCATCAACCATGACATTCGCCTTTGGCACCTGCTCGACGTACAAACCGTCTTTGTCATCCGCCCTTGCGGCGTTTAACAAAAATACCAGGAACAGCAAGACGGCAGAATACGGTATCTCGATCAGGAACGTTCTCGATCAGGAAGCAGTATTCGTTCAAGCGCAGATCACAAGCTCCGTCGATAACTTCGTCAACTCGGAGCTCGCACTCCTCCTGCAGAACCGCCTCAACAACGGTGTTTCCTGGGATAAGGCAAAGCAAATGCTGCAGGATCGAGCCAGAGCCGGTCACCTGCGGCAAAGCGGAAGTGCTCTGGCCGGCATGGATCATTCACACGGTGAAGAAGAGCTGGAGCCTGCGGTCTCAATAGCTGCGCGCTCTCAGCTCAACATTGACTACGTCTTGCGCAGCCCCGACGCCACTCTTCACCTGTCCAAGGATCAGCTCAGCTTGCCACTGATTGCCGCGCAATTCGCGCTGCGCTACTTCGTCAAGAGCACGCAGTACTGCCTAGTCTGTCACCGGAAAACGGAACACGGGTTTTCCTCCGTCAAGCCGTACGTTTGTTCGGATCCCCTCTGCCTCTTTCAGTATATGGCTTTGGGCTTGGGTCCGAATATCGAACACGACATCATTACTCGCCCTCAAGTTGTTGATCTCCTCGTCAGCTTCTGCGCGGTAGGACTGGCGGGAAACAAGATTCGAGAGTGGCCCACGGGACTGGCAATCAAAGCTCCCCTTTTGCCAACCGTACCAGGTCTTCAAGCCCCTGGGCTGCCTCTCCCTGTTTCAAAGGACCATTCTCCCCCTGCCAGCAAAAGCTTGTCAATTCGCTTGAAGATGTCTGATGGGTCTTTCGATCTCTCCTCCCGGGAAGAGGAGCCCATAGCACCAGGTATTATGGTTGTTATCATCAAATCCTCACCAAACCCCTCAGGCCCCTACGTTGAACATATGCATCATTGCCGCATTACAGCTGTCCATAAAATTCGGAACGAGAATGGGAACATCATGGGAAGAACGGTTGAATTTGAATGCTTGTCTTCTGTTGCTGCCACCATGTCCTCAGTCAGCCCTGCCATGGATTGTACCGGAGAAGCTCAGCTATTCTTCTACGAGCATGACCTGGACGATCTTGACCAACATCACCAACGGGAGGCCCTAATGACTCTGATCAACACTATTCCCTCAATCAGCTTTCTGCGAAACTACCTTGTCAGCCACACAGGTTCTTTGCTAGCAACATGCAACGAACTCTCAAAGAATGCTCTTGCTTTGCTTCGCTGGATCGTGGCTTCGAATCGCTCCTTTATTGTCTCACTTGGTTGGGATGACCTTGAGAAAGGTAAGGACACTGGCAAGGACACTAGCAAGGACACTGGCAAAGGCAAAGGCAAAGGAAGCTGTGATCAGAAGCATGCCATTGAAGACTCTGAGAAGCTAGATGGCTTTGATCCTGAAAATTGGACACAGTTTCGCTTTGCGCAGGGGTCTCCAGAACAGGAAAATCGGTTCAAGAAAGAACTGGACCAGTTGCCGCCAACAGCTTACCCCACGATATTTGCCTGGCATGGCAGCAAGCTCTTCAATTGGCACAGCATCATCAGATCAGGTCTGAACTATGATGAAGTTCAAAATGGCCGGGCTTACGGCAATGGGGTGTACTTTGCCAAGCAATTTCAAGTCAGTCAGGGTTATTCTACCTATCCTGAGGGACTTGGGTGGGTTCATTCAGAGCTCAACATCTGCAGTGCCATCAGCCTCTGCGAGATCATCAACCGCACGCAAGACTTCGTCAGCAAGCATCCCTACTATGTGGTCAACAATGTCGACTGGATCCAATGCCGCTATCTGCTCGTTCAGCGAAGGCCACAGTCTGCTCACTCAACCCATTCGTCTGTTTCTTCTGCTCATAAACCAACTACGCTGACTAAGAGCTTAAGCTCCAACTCTTCAAGGTCCAACTGTATCTATGTTGTGCAGGACTCGAAACAGGCACCAGAGGGACCTAATGGGAAGATATTGAGAGTGCCAATGGCAGCCTTGCCAAAGTGGCGCCAGATAACAGAGAAGCCTGGCTCTCCAGCTTTGCAATCTACGCAGGCTTCTAGCAGTCAAATGCAAGATGACAACAAGCTGGACGACTTTGGGGAGATCATCCGCTTGCAGAAGACACTGGCAGCCACTGAGGTCTCTAATGAAGAGGAGAGTGCCGACACAGTGATTGTCAAAGATGATCCAACAAAGCTGAGCTTCACACCTGGCACGGTCAATGTGGACTCACTGCCCAAACTTCCAGCTCCAGTCTGGGCCACAGACAATGGGCGCAAGGTACTGGGAAAAGAGCTCAAGGCTCTACAAAAGCTGCAGGCAAAGACTCCTCCACAACAGCTTGGATGGTACATCAACTTTGAGAATGTCGACAACATGTTTCACTGGATCGTTGAGCTACACAGCTTCGAGCTGTCTCTTCCTCTTGCCCAGGATATGAAACGCAACAAAGTCTCCAGCATCGTTCTTGAGGTGCGCTTCGGTCAGCAATTCCCAGTCTCGCCGCCTTTCGTACGTGTCATCCGCCCACGCTTCTTGCCCTTCTCGCAAAGAGGCGGTGGCCACGTCACGGCTGGCGGGGCCATGTGCATGGAGCTGCTTACCAACAGCGGTTGGAGTCCGGTCAGCAGTCTGGAGAGCGTTCTGCTCCAGGTCCGCATGGCCATGTGCAGCCTTGATCCGTACCCAGCGCGTCTTGAGGCAGCTTCCCGTGGACAGTCTGCTGACTACGGGATTGGGGAAGCTATCGAGGCGTACCGACGCTCCGCTACGACGCACGGCTGGGATATCCCCTCTGACTTGAATATGATGAACTTTGGATGAGTGGATGGGCTAGTGAACAAAGGGAACAGGAGGGCTGAGTTGTACTGTGGCTGGGGAAAGATACTATACTCGTTGCTCCTGTTTGGTACTGGGCCTCGCTTTGGGGGATGGATGGGCTGACCACTTTTGGTATCGGACAAGAGCCAAACAGCAACGGCATTGGGCAAGGAAACTAAGTGCATCAGAATAGCCGAGCAGACAGAGCGATGGGAATGTATGAAATCGCAATCACAGCTGTGTATTAGCGAATAAGCCACGTTCCCTCCCGAGATGTAACAGAACGAAACGGGCTCGATGGTCCACACAGGATGACTTGCTCTCCTGGCTTATGCCCAGACAATGGAGACACTTGGCGGGAACTTATGCGGCAAAAACGCGCTCACCTTTCTCGAGCAAATACGCCATGTCGTTCGGTCCAGGATACGGGTACAGGATACGCGAGTAACGCCTCGGTCCTCTTGGGTTGCAGACATCAGACGAGTTTAAGGGTTCGAATGGTTGACAACAGATGGGACGACTGTTACGCCATGGTTCCTTCCCTCACCAGACAACTGGGACGTGGCAGACGCCTTCGATACCCTTTGTGACCCGTGTTGGTACATGCGAAGTCGACATGGTCTTCCAAAGATGATGCGGCCCTATTCACCCAGCACCATCAACTAAAAACCTATCCAAGACTGTTGCTGTGCAGGAGAGATCTGGGGTTGGGTGGGGCAGAGGCACGGAATGCAGGGGGGCGGATCAGCAGCACGATAAGATAACCTTAGGCCCTAATTACTTGTAGGTACGGACTCACTTTGGCATGCTCTCTGGCAGTTTCCCTTGGTGAGACCCTGTACTCCGCAGGTAGGCCGAGTACCCAAGGAAGGTAGGTAGGTAGCTAGCAAATGTTAGGGACTTGAAGGCGATTGAGAACACTGTACGGATACGAAGTATGAAGTCAACCAAACCTCCCGACCTTCAAGTCACGAGGAACTACACTACCGTAAAAACTCACAGTCACGGGCGCAACTGAATCTCTGAAACATCCGACGACACGAAGACCACACTCACGCAGCACCTTTGGTCCCGTGATTGGTCCCATCTCCTTGCAGAAGACGATCAGGTGGAAAGTCCCAACTTGTCACTGAACTGCTGTTTCTATACTTGGCACTATCACGACAACGGCACTACGCCCGCTGCCAACACCCCCAAGCTGGCCTGAGGCACTGCAGAGTACACTGCCATCGGCTGGGCACAATCATCGACCCTTGACCGGCAACGTCTTCTCTCTCCAACCCTTCTCACGATCCTCATTACCACCCTCCCTTTGGACTCGGGCCGCCATCCAGTCCAAACGCTGCAATCGACCCCGCTGCCCCAGATGCATCGCGCAGCAGTTCGGGCCCTGCGGACAACCTACAGATGTACGGCCCGTAGCTTCGGACGCAACAGCCGACGAGGCCTCTTCGACCACAACCCCCCTTACTCGTCCGCCTACTCGACCCGCAGCAACGGCTTGCGATCTTCCTCTCCGAACAACAATCCCGCCACGCACCAGCGCCCCGAGCATGCTGCCGCCGTCCAGCCGCTAAAGTCCTCAATGTACATTCGCCGATTCTCCGTCGCCCTCGTGTCCACCCTCGTCGGCTACGGCGCCTGGTACTCGTACAACACCACCGGCATCGACAAGACCCAGGGCCTGGCGAGGAGCTTCACGACCGGCACCGTTGCCGGGGGAGACGCCGCGCCGACCCGTGCCGTTCTCGTTGTAGGCGCCGATCAGTTGCACACGGGCACCTTTGTGGGAGAGGGTCCCATCTCCAAGACGACCAGTGACGACGGCCGCAAGGTCATCGAGATGTTGACGCCGGAGCAAGCGACGCAGAAGCTGCGAAAGACGGAGCAGTCGTTCCTCGTCAACAGAGGGCAGGGCGTGGTGAGATATGATCTCGTGCAGCTCCCCAGCAACGATCCCATCGAGGATGACCACGCCGAGAAGATTGTCGAGGTCCCCAACAAGGCCGCTGGCGCGGTTGGAAAGAGCAGCGACTGGATGTTCTGGGGCGTCTTTGATGGACACGCGTAAGTTCTACATGACACTGCGCCAAGAGTGGATGCTAACGATGGATAACAGCGGCTGGACCACCTCCGCGAAGCTCCGCCAATCCTTGATCGCTTCCGTGGCCAAGGAGCTCAACAACACCTACCAGTCATCGGCGGACCTGTCGCCGCCCGCCGAGGCCGTCGAATCCGCCATCAAGTCTGGCTTCACCCGTCTGGACGATGAGATTGTGAACCAGAGCGTCGAGAGGGTTCTGAAGGGCGGTTCTAAGACCCTTGCCGCAGAGCTCCTCGCGCCCGCCCTGTCTGGATCCTGCGCCCTCCTCTCCTTCTACGACAGCAGATCGAAGCTCCTCCGCGTGGCCTGCACCGGTGACTCCCGCGCCGTTCTCGGCCGCCGCTCTGCCTCGGGAAAGTGGACCGCCACCGCTCTCTCCGTCGACCAGACGGGCAGCAACCCCGACGAGGCCGCCCGCATGCGCAAACTGCACCCCGGCGAAGACCGCGTCGTCCACAACGGCCGCGTCCTCGGCGGTCTCGAGCCCACCCGCGCCTTTGGCGACGCCAGCTACAAATGGAGCCGCGAAATCACCAACCGCCTCCGCGAGTCCTTCTTCGCCCGCTCCGCGTCCCCCCTCCTCAAAACACCTCCCTACGTCACGGCCGAACCCGTCGTCACGACCACCAAGATCGAGCCCGAGAACGGCGACTTTGTCGTCATGGCCACCGACGGCCTGTGGGAGATGCTCACCAATGAGGAGGTCGTCGGGCTCGTCGGCAAGTGGATCGAGAGCCAGGCCAGCGCGTCGTCGAGCTCGCAGTTCGACTCGGCCTGGTCCAAGATCTTCGGGCCCAAAAAGTCTAGCCTGCCGGTCGAGCAGGCCACCGACAAGGGCGTCGACGGGCAGAAGACGCCCATCCGTCTGCAGCAGTGGGGCATATCCCCCGACGCCCCCGAGCGCTTCGTCGTTAAGGACAAGAACGTCGCCACGCACCTCGTCCGCAACGCCCTCGGCGGCACAAACGAGGAGCAGGTTTCGGCGCTGCTCACCCTCCCCTCTCCCTTTTCTAGACGTTACAGGTTCGTTCACACCCTTTACCTCGTACTGTTTCCGAGTCCCTGCTAACGTGATGATGCTAATGTTAGGGACGATTTGACCGTGCAAGTCATCTTCTTCGGCAACGGCGTCAAGACGGGCGAGGTCAACCTCAACGAGGAGGCCACGGCCCCATCCAAGCAGGAACCCATCAAGGCCAAGCTGTAAAGCACACGGTGGGCAATGTTGTTCTCAGCCCCCCGGTACGCGCAAGAAGGACGGGGAAAGGACTTGTATCACTTTCCTGCAATGATTAGCATCTCAAAAGGGGTGAGACGCAGTGGCCGGTCGACCAATCGACGTCCCAACTGGCAACTGTCCCCAAAGTTCAGAACCCAACCCAGGTTTGCAAAAAGACGGCAACGCGTGTTTTGCCACGTCTAGAGAGAAAAAGGCACCTGTAGAAAAAGCGAAAAAAGCGATATTAAAGGGCACGGTTGATTCGCAGTGGCTTGTAGATTCGGGCTTCTCGACTTGGGGAAGCTCGTGCGCTTTGTAGTAATTTAGCACATTCAATAATTTCATCCGCTTGCTCATCACGCTCCCACCACATTGTTGAAGTGAGTGATGTGTCACTAAACGTGGCGACTGTCGAGCGTTTCTGATGGCATGTGACTCTTAAACATCGCCTCAGCACCGCACCGCACTCACAAGCACGTCTTCGATCGTGGTCGCTGTTCCAACTTTTCATTGACGGTAGTGATGGCACGGGTTTACAACAACGCAAAATCTGGCCCACAATAATCAACAGCCCATACGACCAAACCCAACACCCTGCAACTTTGCCAACAGCCGTCACTCGCTCGCTTCGCTCTTCGCTCTTCCTTCGCTTCTGTCGTCGGTGTCTGTGTGTGTGTGTGTGTGTGTGTGTGTGTGTGTGTGTGTGTGTTGGAGTATCCCACTCAATAAACGCCAGGGGTTTGTTTCCGGTAAATTCAGATAAAAGGGTTGAAAAGTAACACAACAACGAAAGCAAAAACTCCAAATGATGAAGGCGCGGGGACCAAATGCTGCTTGTTGGTTTTGTTTTCGTAATGAATCCCTCAAAGGACTGAAGGGCCGTGGCGATCGAGCGGCCTGTGGGGATATCCGTTCTCATCGTGAAGCTTTGTACTTGCTATTTCCTCTTCCAGTTTCGTCGTGGTTAATCATGAGCTACGGTTTTGAGCACCTTCGGCCCATTCCCCTAGGTCTCGCTACTGAGGTGCTCCAGTCGTCTCTTTCAAATCTCTCAAAGCACGGCAACGCAAAGAACATCAGTCGTATACACAAGGCCACGTGCGGCTAGCTGGGGCGGCCTGGGCTACCCTCTCTGTTCAGGAATCCGGCCTTCAGTTCGAGTGGTCATCGCCGTCGTGATGCAGGGTGACGCTGTTAAACTCCTCGAAGGGATCCACGATGTCACCACCAGGAGTCGCCAGTCCACTATCCAGAGGAACTCCCTTCAGGTTCATCGGCCTGGAGCCACTCAGGTCAACGCTCTCGCTCTCCTTCACGTTACGGAAGTTGACGGTGTCGATGCCACGACCGGCGACAGGGACGATTGGCGGCTTCATATGACGAATCAGTGCCCACTGGGTCGTCCTGAAGAAAGGATGCGCCTTGATATCCGAAGCACCAGCTTTGGCACCTAACCTGCGATTCTCATCCTTGATAAGGAGCTTACGGATAAGTGATTTGCAGAGGCTGTCATCCCTGTTAGCGTGGGTTCCGTCGAGCGAACGAGCGCTCCATAGCTTACTTGGTTAATTGAGGAGACCCGGCGTGATCGGGGAAGGGAATATCTTCCCTCAGGATGTTGGCAAATGTCGCATTACGGTTCTTTCCCTTGAACGGGGTGGTGCCGTACAGCATCTCGTATATCAAGATACCCAGCGTCCACCAATCCACCGCGCTAGTGTGGCCGCTGCCCTTGATGACCTCTGGTGCGATGTACTCTTCGGTTCCGACAAAGGAATTAGTGCGGAAGTTGGCGATGCACGATCGGGTGTCGACGTGCATCGACGTAGTACTGGCACCATTCTTGCCAACAACCATGGTGGGTTTCCCACCGAGGTCGGATTGCTTCGACAGGTCAAAGTCCGAAAGCATGATGTGACCCGACTGGTGGAGCAAGATATCTGCGATAGCGTCAGCAACCGATTGGTAATCACATCACGTCATGTCCTTGTAGACTCACTCTCGGGCTTCAAGTCGCGGTAAATAAATCCCATCAAATGCAGATATTCCAAAGCGGCTGTGACCTCGGCGGCGTAGAATCGGGCGTCGTCCTCGGGAATGCACTTCCCGGGGCGGGTTTGAAGCGCCCTGAAGAACTCTCCGCCACTGCAGTACTCCATGCACAAGTACAAGTAGTCTTCGGACTGGAAAGAGTGGTAGAGGGTAACGATGAAGGGGTGATTACTCGTAGCCAGAATCTCACGCTCGGCGAGTGCGCGCTTGATCTTGTTCCGCTTGATCATTTCCTTCTTGCTCAACACTGCAGGTTATTAGCACAAGGTCAGCGGACGGGTAAGAAGAAGGCAGACGAAGACGAACCTTTCATGGCGTAGAGGCGGGAGCTCTTCTTCTCACGGACCAAGTAGACCTTGCCAACATCTCCCTTGCCAATCAACTTGATCTTGTCGAAACTTTGTGGGCCTACCTCAACGTCGCGGACTTTGATGGAGTTGGAGCTGTACGTCCTCCTAAAGGCGAGGCTGTTGCGATTGGGCGGAGGGAGGTTGCCCAAGATGTCTTTGTCTGGGACGCCGAGATTGGAGGCAGAGGCGGAACCGTTCAAGCTGGCCGCGTCGACCAATTCGAGGGTACCCGAATCCTTGTTGATGACAAGAGGGTCCTTGGCCAACTCTGCGGTGGCGGGACGCTCGGCGCTGCCCTTGCCCTTTGAAAATAAGCCCTGGGCATTGGGGGCGCTGGCAACTCTCCTAAGTTTCCTAGCCAATTCCTCTCTGCCGGCGCTCGTGGTCTGTTCAGGGCCGCCGTCAGGACCTTGAATCTTGAAATTGGGGGTATCGGGGGGACTTGGTGGTACGGATTCGTTGTTGTGGTGGCGGAGGCCGGGCTGGCCTTGGTGGACGAAGTAGGGGTTCGCGTGTGCGGTCGGGCTCAGAGCCTCGTCGAGAGGGTTGCCTTCGCTGGCGGTGGTGTTTGTCCTCAATCGGCCGACGGTGCCTTTGAAAAAGCTGCTCCCAAACTTGCTACGGATTTCGGGGCGGCCGGCAGCGGCAGGGGCATCTTGGGAGTTGTGGACGTGGGCGGCAGAGGACTTCTCCCCTCGTTCTCTGTCGGCGCCGCTGTTGAGGTTGATGCGGAAGAGGTTCTTCAGCTTCTGGTTGAACTGGGCGGCGCCATTCTGATGGGTTCGGCTGGCAGGCATATCGGAATCTCGGGGGTGCGCAGTCAAGCGACCGATGCCATGGCTGGCTGGACGGACAATTGCAGAGGAGGCGTAGAGACCGATGAGGTCGGAGAAAATACTCGACTCGATGGGAAGATGGGGCGCGCAGAGCGGACAGCGGAAGACGAGCGTCGGACAGATGTGGAGAGTAGGTGGTGAGTGATGTGACGGAAAGTCAAGGTGGGCGGACGAAGACGTGGACTGGGACTGGTGCAGAGGTTAAGGTAGGCAGGTGGTGTAGGCTGTAGGCGGTAGGTGAGGAAAGGTGTGGATGGTGGTAGTTGGGTACAGAGTACGGACAAGTGTGATAGGTAGACACGGATTGGTAATGCGAGGCGAGGTAGCGCGACCACACGCAGCGGTTTACGGCGATGGAAGGAGGGGAATAGGTGAGATGTGGTGATACAGTGTATGTAGGTAGGCAGACGTAAAACTACTATCCGTATAGGTGAGCAGGGAGGCACAGATCTCTGGGTAGGGATCTGGATAGGATGAGATAGTGAGGTGAGGTCAAGTGAAGACAGGAGACCGGAGGGGGTTGCCTCCAGTTCCAGTTAGTGGATAGACGGCCTCGCACCATCTGATTCCCGCCGCCCCCGCTACTGCTGGCTAAGCTCAGGGGCCTGTATCCGTACGGCAGGTAACCCAAGGCACTGGACCTCACCTTTGGGCTTTGGGGGCAAGGGGGAGGAGGAGGTACCTCCCGTCCATTGCACTAACAAGTGATGGGCGAACGGGCTCGCTGGCTGGCTGTTGCCGGCTGCCACTTGTGCTTGCCCGGATTGGTGAGTGACGGAAGTGTGGGCGTCCAGACCTACAGTACCGCCTCAGCGGGCTGTGGCAAGGCCCACGGAGAGGCTAAAGGCACCTTACCTTGGATCCGTAGGTAGGTACATAGATAGTTCCTACTCCATAGTTGGTACGGTTTATCGCCGAGAAGCCCACCTTCACTGGGCTCACGGGCAGTGCAGCGCAGGGCACAGGGGTGAGCCTGGCCTGAGTGCAGGCGCAATCGCAGGCGCAGCCAGCGGGAAAGGCTCCCTCGCCCACGACAGTCCAATTAGTCCAATTCGACCGCCAATGTCTGTCTGTCTGGTCGGTCCATGACCCATCCATCCAATCCATCCATCCATGTGGAAGCTGACGCCGTGCCAGAATTGGATGGGCTTGGCTTTTGTGGCAGGGATGTCCGGTGAAAACGGGCCCCGGGCCTGCGCGGTCTGGTCCAGCCCATGTCGACGTCCTCGTCCGTCGTTGGCCCTACCACGCCTACCTCTCTCATACGCAGTATGCCCATCATCTACGGAGTACATACGCATACTCGGGATGGTGCGATAAAGAATTGGTGACCTTGTCGGTCTGGCTGCTCGAATGGTTGGTTGACGCTGCCATTGGGGGGCTTTTTCCTTCGGTCTCTTCACCATCCACCGACGTACCTTACCTAAGGTACCTTAGGTAAGGTAGTCCGGGGTATGTACTCCGTACACCACGTCACATCGTGTACCCAAAAGACGTGAGGGCGAGGGGCTATACACACTTCAGGTAGGCACCAAAGGCAGGAACGCAAAAGAGAGTCGTCGGTTTCCATCAGGTCCCGTCCCAACCGTCCAAAAGTTGGCGTCTGTAGGTACCCGTCCGGTAGCGCTGGCGTACCTCGCCCACGGGAATTCCGCCCCCTGTCTCGTCTCACAGAAAAGGCAAGACCAACAACCACTGAAGCCTGGCTGGCCCGGCCTGATCCTCGAACTCAACCTTATCTGATGGTTTGGTTTCCGACTCATCGGCAGGCTTCACCACCCCCGTTGGTTATCCTTTGCCATGCATGAATTACTAAACCTTTACTGATGCTCTCATTGATGCCTTCATTCGACTCTGGTCGAAGCACTACGGTCAGCAGCGAGAGAGAGACCCCTCATCTCTCACTGGGACTCGACGAGAAATTCGGCCAAGGTGCTGAGCGCAGCCCATGCATCGGGCCAAGATCAGCGGCGTCTCTCGCGATACCTGAGCAAGAACGTAGGAAGAACACGGGACCTCATCGGCAAATATCTTTGCGTGCCAGACATCCGGGACGTAGTCCCGGACAACAAAATCCACGCGTCCACCCTCCCTCTCTCCCCCTCTCATTCTCTGCTCTCTCACACACAGACAACCCGCCCTGTTCGCTTCGGTCCAATGTTTTTGTCTTCCTTGGCTCGTGCAACGAAAAACGTCCAAGAACAGGAACTCATCAGACGCATTGCTGCTCGCCGGGGAGCACAGATGTAAGCGTAGCCCCATTGCCTTTGACCTTGCATGGCAAAGGGCAAAACAGCTCCCTAACCGTTCCCCCTCCACTCCCGTCAAGCGCTGGCCCAGAAACTTTTTTTTTCCGCCTGGCTTGAGCCCCAGAGGAATTGAGCTTGTCTGCATTTTACTTTTGAAGCCCCATCATTCGTTCGCGTTGTGTCGTGTGTTTGTGTGTGTGTGTATGTGCGTGTGGGCTGGATGCGTGTTTGTGGGGAGACGTCTACGGATACATCGCGAAGTTCCTTCGAAATACCTCGCAGAGACCAGTTCGTCTACATTCCCCCCCCTGCTAGCACGCCAAACCCGCGCCAGAGTTGCCCGCTCCCGTATCGCGCCGGATGCTTCCCTCGGTAGCGTCCACTGATTATTCACCAACCACACCAGGACTTCATCCGTCAGAAGGAGTCGGACCTGACTTCATCCCTCCTCTTTTCCCCTCCCTCAGTTGGTCCATTCCAGCCCGTCCACACGACACGACAGACACACAACCAAGAAGGAGGCGACTTGGATGGCGTAGCCAACCAGACGTAGAAAAATAAAACAAAATAAAAAAGGTCTCACAGAAGACGCCAGCGCCGTGGATCCGAAAGGCCCCCCCCCCCAATCGCCACTCTCAAAAGTTGGTGTTGTCCGCCCATCTTTCCGACGAATCAACCGGTCCAACTCTCGGCATCTTATGCATTTATCTAGTCCCAGAAACATTCTAGAACAATATCTTCTTTGTCAGCGCGTCTCATGCGACGCTCTGGTGGGTGTGCGTCCGTGTACCCTCATTACTTCTTACAAATTGGCTGGACTGGACTGGACTGGCTGCTGGTCCTCCCCAGACGTGTGCGCCAGCGGAAACTCGCCAAAGAAACCTCTCGTTGCAAATGCCTACAAGCACAAGGACGGAATGCGAAGAGAAGCAGGGACGTGTTTCTTGTTCAGCAGCGACCCTCCCTGAATGCTCAGGTGTCACTCTGCCTCCCTCCCTCATGCAACGTCCTCCAAGGCTCCCCACAAACCCCCCCGCCTATGATGTCAAGCGGAATGCACATTCGCCCATCCCATCCCCCCCTCCCCATACCGTAGTGCGCTCTTCTGGACCCCTCCCCCTTGGCCCTCCGCATCAACCTGAACCACCGATTTCGCAAGAGCCGCAATGCCAAGTGACCACTCCTGTTCCTGCTACACTGCTCTTGCGACTTGACGCCCTTGCTTCAGAACGATCCGCCGCACCCGTGTGTCGCCTGTCCTGTCGTTCAGCTCCAACACCCAACCCATGCCGCACCTGGACATCCGGGGATGCGGAAAGCACCGATTAGCGCCGCCGCTGCTGCCTCTTCTCCCTGCAACCGTCGAAATAACTCCGGACTTTATCCAAGTGTCTATCCCGTGGCGGACATCCCCGCTTGACATGTCTCGTCACCTTGAAGGAGAGGCGCAATCCCTCCAATGCCAACGAGTTCATGATACTTGGATGCTCCTGGCAAAACTATCCTCGCTTCACGCATACTTTAAGTGCTGTCAAATGCTTCGCTGTAGTCAAAGTACGCCACGTGTGACGTTCATCCAACCCCCAGCCACCTCTCATCCGCTCCCAGCCACCGCATCCATTCCCTCGTCTTCGTCTTCGCTCGGCGCGTTCTGCTCCCGCTGCAGTAGCAGATTCTTGAGCCTCCGTCTATTCATGCGCCACGTGACGACGTCCTCTTCCCGCTGGTCCCGGACCGACGGCGTGACCTGGTTGCCGGCCTCGTCAAAGAGGTAGTCCGGAAGCTCCGCATCTACTGGCGGAGTGTAAAGTCCGAACGACACCTGCGGCCCGTCCCCTACCTGCCAGGCAATCGGAGGCATGTGATGGGTTTGGATGTGTGATACGAGGTCCGCTGCTGTGGGAAAATAGTGCGGCGGTTGTCGTCCGGCGCACTTTGCCCATCGACAGCAAAAAGGAGACTGCTTCACGTGGGCCACAGCCACGTGCTTCCTCAACGTCGCAAAGTTGTGAAGCTCGGCCTTGCAGCCCTTCCACTCGCAAATGTAGATGTTGAAGTGCGGATTCAGCTCGTCGTAAATGTCTCGTGGTCTTGGTGACGGCGCCTTCGGTGGTCGACCCCGGCGTCTGCCCGCATACATTTGACCGGCCTTGGGTCTGTCCGGACGCAGCTTTCTCGCGGCTGTTGGCGCAGGACCGCCGTCCGCGTCCTTTTTCCATCCTTTTGGACGCCCGCGCTTCTTGGGTTGCGGCTGCGGGGTCACGCCGGACGACGTCGCCTCCGCCTCTTCTACGGCAACGGCAGGCAGTACTGGCTTGGTGAGACTCACTCCCTTTGCCGCCTGGGCAGCCAACCGCCTGAATTGGGGCGACAGATCGGACACTATCAGATCGTCGGCATCGTCGGCGACGGTCCTCACCGGGGTGCCAGTGCGCTTTTTGGGACTCGCGTTCAAGACAACCGCCAAAGTGGACCGTTGACTAGACTGCGATGACGGCATTGCTGCCGGGTGTGCTGAGGAAGGCGGCGCGGCTGGGAAGCTGCTCCCAGATCGGCGGAAGAAACCATCCAGTGTGCGTTGTCGTACTACTGCCTGCGGGTTTCTCGGGCCCTGTAAGGGACTGGGATTTGCTTTGCGTTCTGGTGGCAGAGGTGGCGGCATTGTGGCAGCTGAGTGCAGCGGTCGTGAGCTGTCGTGGAGCTGGGGCGAGACCTTCAAAGTCTTCAGCTCTTGCAATGGCAGACGTTGCGCTGCCTGTCGGAAACTGCCGCCAAGTTGCAATTGCGCTGCAGGGTGTTGTGTGTTTGATCGCCTAATGACGCTGCCGGATTATCATAAGCCTTTCAAAGAAGATCGGCTAAAGAAAGGACAGAGATGCATGAAATGAGGTGAAGACGCGATGGCTCAATTAAGAGCGCGACTGATTGCAGGGAGCAGGCGACCCTTCACAGAGCTTGCCCGATTTGGACGGCGCGGTTGAGGCATGTCCCCCTAGGTAAATACTACCTATTAAGGTAATGTGCATATGGCCGATCTTGATGCCTTACGTAAGCACTAATGCTAAAGCTGCTCTCTCCTTTACTGTTGCTGTTTGTTTCATAACCTTCGATGAGTCAATCCTCTAAACAGACTACGTCTATCACCAACACCAAAAAAGCTGGTTATTTTTCTCGCTACAACGACCCCAGAAAAGTTGCATTGATTGACACCTTTCCGAGGATCCCTGTTATCATACAGGTCCCGGGGCCGGTACTAATAGTCATATATAGGGAGGTCAAGATAGCTTTCAGTAGGTAGTTATTCTGTTTGCCCAGTAGAACATAGTTATGCTTACGTCTCCTGTATTACTTCTACGGAGTAACGCTTCCTGATATAGAGACGTTATTATCCATTGACAATGCGTAAAGCGTTCCGACCTGGAGATCCTTGGAAGAAGATAAATCAACTCTACGACTTGTTCAACTCAAAATCTTACAAATTAATCCAGCGTAGGCCCTTTCTTCACCCTTAGCAGCTGAGCCCAGTCAATGTTCTTGCAGAGGTTGTGATCGATCTTGCAGCAACCCCCGTTGAAAGGGATCTGGTACAGTGCCTTCTGCTGCTTCACCTCGGATCCCTTGGGTCCCTCCTCCGTCTTGCCGTTGATCCACACTCCGCAGAAGTCACCCCGTCCGGCGAATGTTCTCAGAGTGCATTCGTCGGGGTTTATCTCGACCACTGCGCTGTCCCTGCCGCGTGTGGACCAAATGTCGTTCTTCCAGTTCATCTTGGGGCCGTCGAGGCTCTCGGCGTCCTCATTTGTGTTGCCCACACGGGGGCAGACCGTGGTCGCGACGGCGTAGACGTCTGCGCAGTCCTCTTCGCAGACTGGCGCTTGGGCGGCCACAGCGGTCAGGAGGAAGATGAGATTCAGGAGAGACTGCATGATGAAGCCTTAAAGGTGCTTTCTGTGAAGGATGGACGAGTCGACGAGTTCTCAGGGTCGTTGTGTCGATGGATGCTGCCGGGTAGCTTGGTTTGCGAGGATTCTACTATGGGGGATGGACTAGTCGACAAACTGTCAGGGTCGTTGTGTGAATGGATTTTGCCAGGTATCTAACGGTCTGCGAGTATGCTAGCCACCACCACCACCACCAGCAGTGGTTCGGGCTCATCTTTGACTACTTATATACACGTCGTTCTCGAATCCTCTTGGCCCATTTCCCGCTTACACGCAGCACGGTCACCCAACGAAGCCTCGATAGGGGCTCATGGACGAGGATTCTTCGAAGCGGACATGTCCGAGAATGCAGCTTTGATCGTATCATAGTTCATGGAGCTGATCATTGGATAGAAGGTCATGAAGAGAAAAGTTTGATTTGGTGGACCATGTCTTCGAAATCGGGTAACCACTCGAGTTTTGATAGCAACACACCACTCAAATGTTCTTCGGTACGTAATCGGCTCCATTGGAACAGTAACAGTCGGCCCGCTTGACGCACCGCCCCAGCACGGCCCGTCGGCAGCCAGAGTCACATTGATGGAATATTCCATGAACCCGAAGTCGTTGCCAAGGTGAATTGACGCAGCGGAATTACCGACTCGGGTGGGCTGGGAAGTCCGTGATATTGCTGTAGACATCGTTCATGATAAGGAATGTGCTTCCGAAGGTGATGGTACTTACGATAGATGTGAAGATGAGGCGTGAGGCTACTCCTGAGGCCATGCTCGACGCCATTGGGAATTGGGGAGTATTTATATGGATGCCATCTCGCCATTGTTGGGTGAAGTCTCTAGCCTTTCATCCCCCTATAGTTACTTGAAAACGGCTTAAACTCCCCTCTCTCTATCTCTTAAGTCTCGACCATGCGTCTCCTAATCCCCTACCTTATAACCTTCCTCCTCGCTCTCGGCTTCGTCTACTGTGACGAGCTGGACGACGCTGGCTACACAGTTGTTAACTTAGGTAACGAATGGACTGTTAAATCAGGTGGTAACATCATCAACACCTTCCGCATAGACGGCAACCGCATCAAGGTCGACTACGTTGCCAACGGCTTCGACAGCCTCGGCGTAAGCCTTTGCGATATAATCGCCCGCGTCTGGGGCCGCGCGGGAAACGGGCTGAGCGAACTCGACTCGGTGCAGTTCGTGGACGTCATGGAGTGGAGGGCGATGAACTCGGTCACTAAGGCTCGCGGCATGCGCGGCGTCGGCCCCAAGACGAGCTTCCAAATCGACTATGGAGAAATCGGCTGGAGCGAGCTCACGGATAACCCCTTTTACTGGCATATCCACAAAATGTGCTGGGAGTGGAACAGCATGGAGGGCAAGGACGTCACGGGCATCTACGTCTTGAGCGCTGAGAGTTCTGAGGGTTTACAGCCTGACGATATTATTTTCTACATTGGAGAGTTTGATCAGCCTTTGCCGAGGTAGTTATCACGCATGGTAGACAGTATGGGTGGAGAAGGGACGTCTAGTATAATTATCTGAAGGCTAGGATGTTGTGTAGTATGGATACTGGTTATATTAATTTACGCCGGAAGTAAACCTGTCGCCGTACAATGTTGTGTACTACGTGTGCGTGTAATTGCTAAAATGCTAATGCTTAATTCCAAGACTACGGAAATATTTGCTGAATACGGAATCACTTGCCGATTTCTTTCCGGATTCGTCTTTATCCCTTCTGCTAAAAGGGGGGTCTAGCGTTCCTAGAATCGTCTGGGTTCTTAGTTGCAAACGGTTATCCGGTTTTCAAACTTTTATACCTAGGTCGGCTGTGCTATTGAGAATGGTGATATCTGTGAAAGGCCTGAAGGTCGATCGAACTATTTAGCAGCAGAGTTTTGGTAAGTTATCCCGATGGGTAAATTTAAGTCCAAAGTCCCCGGGCTGCTCATCGGACTTTGGGACTGCATATTCGGTGACGTACAGTTACTAGTCAATACTGAACGTGTTGAAATGAACATGTTCTGCGGAAGACAAGTCAAAAGACATTCGGAGGGCGCGGTCTCTTGATTAGCTTTAAAAAACTTAAAGAAATAGAACATTGAAAGGCGGATGAGGCGCGTTCCTCGGAGTTTGGGCAGGTAGATAGAGACTGGCGAGGCCAACTTCTGCATGAGCACACTGCAAGCCCATTTCATGAACTTGTTAATGGGCTGGAAGACGGCGGCTGTCACCAGAATGGGGTCGAAACTGACATAAAGTCGGGTGAATTATTCGGTGTGAAGACTCGATGGCAACTTACACTTCCCATGTGGTCTCACGAAAGGCAAGTATTGACGATGGTTCGGCCCGTTACACATGCGATTGCGAAAGCGAAAATTTCGCGAGGCTCATCGTTAACCAAACTGGAGCAGGGAGTCCCGTGGGTGGCAGCTTGTAACGCTAGATTACGCGTAGAATAGTCTAAATGTATTGTAATGGAATGACTGTTCAGTATAATCAGGTTATGGACAACTACTTGTATCTATTTCAAGAGAACTACCTAGTGACGCCGAATTCCTTTCATGGCCGGGAACTTCGGCTTATCAATTGAACCTAGCGGCTTGCCCCTGGGTCTTCACGGCTCATAAAAAACGACCGCTGTCGCCTGCCGGTTTTTTGCATGGATCGAGTTCCAGTATCTCAATCCCGTTCTGATCTTTGGTTGTTTGTCGTTCATATTCGTCCATTTGCCAAAGAACAACTCCTCGCGGTCCCCATTGGCCCAGATTTGGGTCAGATACTGCCACTCGACGTCACTCGGAGTCACACAGCTTCCGAGGCTATGATATGTGACGACTTCCAAGCTCTATGCATCGAATTGTCGATCGGCTTGGATGCTGATAGAATAGTCCGTGTAGCAAGTGACGCAGGCGCCCTCGCCTCGGTCGCCATGGGGGTAAGACTCAAACTCTCTTGGTTCAGCACGCATGATCTGGGGCTGAGGAACAGACTCGATGTCTGTTCAACCTGCCGTCGTCGGGCTGGGAAGAAGTAATGTGTCGGCATATAGGCAGCACGAGATTATCCATGAGTCTTGAAAGCTTCGTCGTTGAACAACGCGGTCCCGAGATCGAGTGTGGACGACGGACCAAAAGCTCGTCCCTGACAATCTTGGCCGAAAATCGTACAGAAAAGACTAAGAATTCGCCGCGTCGTGGAAACATGGTCTTTTGCTCGGTGAATGTAGCGTCTCAGGAGGAACGCCGCTGTATTGCTGGAGGGGGAAATGGTTACGCAGCATGTCGGCAACCATCGAACCAAGCCTGGTGAAGGCGTAACGTTTGTGCAGCACCTTGACCGGAGGCCCATGTGGCTGGCTCTCTCTACCGGTGTCTGCCCATGATCAAATGCGCCTGGGGGAGTGCGATCCCAGGGCACCGGAGTCCAGGGTCTGCACTTCCCAGCCCAGAAAGATAGGAAAGAGATCGTCATGCGAGGATAGTCAGGTCATCTATTTCGTCCATCGAGCGCATAACTGACTTATGCGGCATATTCTCATAGAACTAGCTCCTGTAGATGATATCCCAATAATCTGGCACAGAGCGTTATGCGGAACTGCAAATACGGCGGCTGAGACGACAAAGCTGTGTCTGCCAATCGGCGTCATTTTCCAGATCAAAACGACGTAGCCGGCGGCAATGAAAGCACATGAACTGATCCCAGGTACTTCTTTCGAGCAGCAGTAGAAATTCAGTTCGATCTTCCGCCTCAAGCTCCTTCTCAAGTTTTGGTAATTGTCCTGCTGGGTAGCGAGACGCGAAGAAGACCTTGCTGCATAACGAGAGGACAACTCGTGAGGCAACTGGAAGCTGGTCTGTGTTCATGAAGAGTATTTCGCGCGGAACCTTTTGAGAGGTGGCTGTTGAAGTCGACAACGTAGTACAATTGTCAAATCATCACTAGATTGGTCCGCCAGTGGCGCTGGAGGTGAACTTGGTGCTTTCTGGCGACGCTGCGCTATGATGGCATGCCGGAGAGCGACGAGTAGTTCTAGATGTCACGGGTCAGATTTGACTCTGGTGCGATGCGGGCGATAAATTGCCTTTTTTGGTTTTTCTTCCTACGCTACCAACAAATCAAGATCCTCACTCCACGGCGCTGCAAACCAAAGCTTAAGCAGTCAGATGAGCCTTGTTGTGGGACATGAATGCTCCTGGAGCCTCCAGATATCCTCAACATCAGCAGAAATACTCCACGAGGGAAGAGTAGTGACGGACGACGCCAGCCATTCGCTCGGGATCCCTGCTCGCGCTGGAGGAAGGCGTGGCGAGAACCTGGGGTTCGACAGCTACTTTCGCGCCGTGGCGATTTATGGAGTAAGCCTTCCTCGACTGGACAAACGAAATCGACCGAAACCAGAGGTTATCAGACATTTCAATGTCAGCTCATTTGAGAGCTTCCAGCAATTAGCCAGATAATAATAATAGATGGTAGATAATATTAGGAGGCATGCATGAATGGTTCGACAACGAGAGTTAAAGTATCTACTGCATCAGGTGAAGGTATTGCCAGGGCAACGTTTCGCGACTTCGTCCCGCGCGAGATTGGCGACGAAGTGACATGTTCAACATTGGGCGCAACACGCGATTGTCTGCTTGGTGCAGTGCGTTGTAATCAGTATTTCGTAATGATTGTTTCCTCCGCGTTCTGTCGGACAGCGGACCGGATCGGAGGCCGTAATTGGAGCAGCCGGGGGGGTTGGAGGTGGTATTATTAATCGGGCATCCCGTTCGGCCTTCCGCACATGCCGTCATGCATCCGAACGATGGTCTAATCCATTCACGGAGAGCACATGCTAGCTGCCTGTCTTATAAATGGTTTCCCCTCATCAGCATCACACAAGTCCAGTGAATTTCGTCTCAAAGTTCGAAACCGACATCCCCATTTCACGCAAGTAGCGATACTGGACAGCATCTTGAATATATACTGTTTGCATCTTCACAATCATGGCCTCCAAGTCCTTCTACGCAATCATCTCCGGAGCTGGTTCCGGCACCGGTAAATTCATCGCACGACTGCAACCCACTCACTCTGGAACAGCCCTCTCACACTGTAAAATAGGTCGCGCCGCAGCAGTCCGCTTCGCCAAGGCATACCCCGTTGTGCTCCTCGCCCGCAAGCCCGAGAGCTACAACGAAATTGTCGACGAGATCAAGCAGTCGGGCGGCCAGGCTATCGGCATCACCGCCGACGCGACCGACGAGAACGCCGTCAACGCCGCTTTCGAGACCATCAAGAAGGAATTGCCGGGAAGCAAGCTGGCCGCCGCCATTTACAACGTCAACGCGGGCTTCTCTCGCAAACCTTTCCTAGAACTGAAGAGGGAGGAGCTCGATGCCAGTCTCGACGCCGCGCCGTGTGTTTCCCCCCCTTCCCAATTGTCCGTCCGCCTTCATGAGCCTATGTTGACAAAACGTAGCAAGGGATTCTTCACCTTTGCGCAAAAGACGCTCCCTCTTCTCCTCGAGAGCGTGACTGACTCCCCCCACCCCCCCTCACTGATCATCACCGGCGCGACAGCGTCTGTCAAGGGTTCGGCCTTATTCGGCTCCTTTGCCGCTGGCAAGTTCGCACTGCGCGCTTTGGGACAGTCACTGGCTCGTGAGTTTGGTCCCAAAGGCGTACATGTCTCCCATGCCATCATTGACGGCGGCATCGACACCCCTTGGGGCAAGGGATACACCTTGAACAATGGCGTTGAAGACGGCAAGATCTCACCCGATGCCGTAAGTCGCACCGACTCTTCCTATGAAGCTTGTTGCTGACAGTTTCACAGATTGCCGAGACTTACTGGCATTTGCACACGCAGCACCGGTCTGCTTTCACACAAGAGGTTGATATCAGACCGTATGTCGAGAAGTTTTGATGGCACCAGGCCAATAGCAGGACGCGCGGTGTCTAGAAAAGAGCCAGATTTTGACTTCCTCCTGTGGTTGAAGGTGGATGTGATCGCCAACATGGCCTAATGCATCTATAAAGCCAAAACCTCAGCTACATGTATCCCTCAACGCAAAAGCCTCACGAGTTTAACGTCCCCGAACAGATTTGTACGTCATGAACGTAGTCATACTTCATTGATCTTAGGACTGCAGAGTAGACGGTGTCGCCGCGAGGCATGCGTCGCATCGCCACGGCCGTCGAATGAACCTGATCTCCCAGGTGCTCGGACTCGGCCTGTTTCGTGATGATGCTTGCAGCTCTGGGCGTGTACAGAAAAAGTGCCTCGTCTGTGGGAGTCTCAAGATCCCGATTCTGTGGCATCCGTCGTATCCGGCATTGGGACAGAGACGCCCGCGATATTGCTGAGTGCCAGCAGGCGTTCTTCCTCCTTCCTGTCCCGCAGAGCCTGTGTTTCGGCGCGCAGCTTCTCCAGGTTCCATGCATCGTCGTTGTCGTCCTCGTCTCCAGACTCGTCGTCCTCTGTTGCTCGCCAGTTGCCGCTCTCGAACAGAGCACGACCGGTCGCCTCCTTGGCCTTCTTCGCTTGTTCCTCGGCGGCCTTTTTGTCCAGACGCTCCTTCTTCCACTTGGCGAATGACTCTGGTGTGACAGGTGTGAGGGTTCCAGTAAGCTTGTGTCGCTCGGACTCGAGGAAGTCTTCGAGAGTAAGTGTCTTCAGAGGTGATTTGTCCAGCAGCGCCTTCTCGGCCGCACGCTGCTCCTTCGTCTTCAGGACGAATCTGAACGGCTGTCAGTCTCGATCCACAGAGCTTCAATCGACCCACGTACCCTGGTGGCAGAGCGTGCTTGTATTTGCACTTGTCTCCCCCGTTTGGACAGATCCAGAACCAACCGTACTTGCCATCTTCGATGGCCTCGACGAAGAACTTGCAGACCTTGTCGGTGCCTGTCTGTTGGTTGCCCTTCTTCGAAAGAACGACGGATCGCAGCTTTTCCTCGTCCCAGTCGGCAGAAGTCTCGACCTTCTTCTGCTCTTCCTCCTCCTTACGAGTGTCGGTATACAAGCTCCTCTTCTCCGTCTTTCTCTCGTCCTCCAGGTTGTGGGAGAACTTGCACTTCTTTCCCTTCTCGCAGTTGCCCTTTTTGAAGAAAATGCAGACGACAGTCTTGGGATCGACACCGAACGGAACTTTTTGAATCTGCGCGGGCTTTGCCATGAGCAGCTCCGTCTCCCTCTTGGCATCTTCCGCGGCTTTTTTCTCCCTCTCCCTCGCCGCCTTCTCAGCCTCCTTGCGCTTCTGCTCAGCGTTGCCGCCGTTCTTCATCGAAGAAGCCATCTGGGCGATTTGTCGCTGGGCAGCACCACCCTTCTTGTTCTTCATACCGAAACTCTTATCCTCGACGGACTTGGTCGCCTTCTTAGGCATGTTCTTGTCATTTTTCTTGGGAGGCATCTTGGCAGGGTATTCGGAAAACGGTCTGAAAACGGTAACGGAGGGGTCTAGAGAGCGCAGGAGGACCGAAAAGACTCTCCTTCACGGTTTTGGTGGGTGGTCTTTTATTTGGGGTGTCGCAAGGGCGGTCTCCGCTGCGATCGTCAAACGCAAAAAGTCGGCACTCCAGAATTGCAAGGTCAGACTGGGAGGCGTGGATGAAGTCAGAAGTTCGAATGACGGTGGGCGGGTCACGTGAAGGGCTTAATTGTTAGTGGGGGCGGAGTGTCAGTGTCAAGGACTCAAGGCCGCCTTGCTCCTGCTACTGGGGTGCGCGCGTCTGTGGAGCAAAGTCCAGCTTAATTAATGTCACTCCAGCACCTGGCCTTAGCGCGGCAGACTCCAGTTGTCTAGTTGTCCCGTTCGGCTTCAACATCTCGGAGCTTCAGGCGCTGCGCAACCACTGCTTTCTCACAACCTCTTGAATAACGAACGACCATTCGTCGCACCACAAAAGGTATTTCGAAAAGCTTTCAGCCTAGTCATCGCGCAGTTCGCGATAATCACGGCTGATCACTCGAAACTAGGGAACATCTTGACACCCACTCCATTTGAAAGCCCATTGAATTCGCCCAGACGACGTCTGCCCGCCATGATTTCCGATAACGATCTTTACCGCCTCGCGATCTTTCTCGGATCTGCAGCAATGGTTCTCATCATCGTTTATCACTACGTTGAGGTGAACTCTAAAGAAAACGAGAAGGTGCAACAAAAGTCTGCTCAGCCAGCCAAGGTCTCGAAGGCCTCCTTATAGAAGCTCAGTGCCGCATTGGAGATTTGCGGAAACGAAATGGAGCCCGTTAGCTGTACGGTATCAGCGACGCAGGGCATTCCAGTCTATCCAAGAAGAGGACACCTGCCTCGGGAATAGCCAACCCAGCTGAGGCCAAGTTATCGAAAAGGAGACAGCATGCTGGATTCAGCATACGGAGGAAGACACTGGCTGAGAGGCGCTTGGGAACAGGCTCAACGAATACTATGGCGACAGAACAACCGCAGGCAATGGTTTCCCTGCAACTAGCTAGGCGGAATGAGATGCGTAACATATCCGCCACGGCTGCATACCAACTTGCAGTCTACATAATTCAAGATATTCGAGTACCCTTTCAAAATATTTTGCTGGACTGGTACTCAACAGAGGGATACCGCTGTTCGCTTTACAAGTACATCAACTCTGGGATGGCCCAGACTATCTGTGACAATTCAATGAAGTCGGTTCTACGTGAAGAAGCAACCGTTACACTTGCAGTAACCGTCTGAAAGAGGTACAACGCCGAAACGATGCGACTGTCTTCCGCGTGCTACTGAGTGGAACACCCATGATGCTTTTTGCATCGTGAGAGAATAAGGCAGAATCAATTGAGGAGCAGGATCTACGTCACACATTATTGCAACCCTTTAGGCGAAGCTGGGACGAACACTGCCTTACCTTACCTAAGGTAATCTGGGTGCCTCAAAGAAGACATGGAATGGAGGCTTACCTAAGCTTTCAAACTGAGGGAAGGGGAGGCCTCAAGTGAAGAGCACCGTTGCGTTGCGTCCTGGCTGACAGGATGCCTATCTGTGGCTGAGGATTGCAACAGCTGGCAGACCCCACCCCGTCAGGATTAGCGCTGCCCAATCACGACACCGCGTCGGGACTTCAGACCCCCTCTGGTTTTTGTCAGGCGCGCCGTGTCGCCGCAGCCTGCTGTGTCCGTATGCGTACCGCAACGACCCTTCCCTCTCCTTTCCCTTTTCGCCCTGCGCCTGACGTTCCGTCCTTCTCCTTTGCCTTCCCGCAAGCAAACATCTCCATCCGCCCAACACCATAACCACCTGAGCTCAAGACTTTCTCTTCTTTCCATCACTGCTCTCTCAGAACAGTTTTGCAGCTTCTGTACCTACAACAACTTTTTTCTCTCTCCCTGACCGATCACCTCTGCAAAGACCTTGTCGCGCAAACTTTCCACGCGTCAAACCTAGACCTTCACAACATCAACCATCCTCACATCGCAATCAGCGTCGCCTAATCAAGCGACTGACCTAGCTGCGCATTTCCGCCGCAGCATCTTCTTTACTTCTCCCTATTGAAAGAAGCGACTATTACAAGTACCACACTCATCATGTCTGGCAAGCTTGACCAGAGTCTCGACGACATTCTCTCGACCCAGCGTCGCTCTGCCGGTGGTGCCCGCCGCCGCTCTCAGCGTCGCTCCACTGGCCGCCCTGCGGCGGCTGCCCCTGTCGGCGGTGTTCAGAAGACATCGAAGCCTGCGCGTGCCGCCGCCGCCAAGCCCAACGCTGCGAAGCCTACACAAGGCACCGGCGACAGCAAGGTCATCGTGAGCAACCTGGTAAGCTACCGTCTCTCCCCTCGTTGGTCTTGACTCGTGCTAATTTTCGTCGCAGCCCAAGGATGTCTCCGAGCAACAGATCAAGGTATGTTGCCGATAAGGCTCATGAGCCCTCGGGCTTTGTTCGACATGTCTTTTCTCGCCCGTCCTCCTTCCCAGCCGGCGTCTTAGCGAGATCAAATCCTCGTGGCCATAGCCACCTGCCTGCTGGAACATGCCAAGACACCGCAAGACTCCTTCTTGTGGGTTGCAATCCTGAAATACGGTGCAACCTTTCCAGAAGTTGAGCACGTCCTCGTCGCGCAATGAGTCGCATCTCTAGGTAGCCTGGTCAGCACCTAGCAGATCTGTAGCGCAGACTGAAATATTTGGGACGTAGGTTGTTCATGAGGCATGTTCATTCCAACAGCCTGGCCATTCGATGCTTCCAGTACGCGTTGCGATGCGAGATGGGGCCCTTTCAGCGAGCACAGCAGTGAGCACCAGCGCAGCCTGGTTAGGACGGTTTCGATGCTGAGCTTAATTGCCTTGCATAAGCCAATCTGCAATAACTCGAGCGCTTGAGTCGGAACTTGGGGCTCTACAGACGAAGAATGAGGTTGAGATACGCCTCGTGGCCGATGCTGCCAATGTCGCCTGCTTCGACACTTATCTGCGGTGCCGGTTTCTCGGCTCGGGGTGATACCCTTCGACTGGATGGCGAAATGAAAGCGAGACAACTTCGGCGTCTTGGCTTCGTGGGATTAGACGCTTATAGGCGTACTAACGCTCACTGCTCTGCTCGCTGTTACTCACCATGCTTCCGGCGACTTGGAATACTCGATTACTTCCCTGTTAGGCGCGGTTTCGGACGACGATCGTGACACAACTACAACGCTTACGGATAACTAACGAATTCCCATCAGGAGTACTTCATCACATCAGTTGGACCTATCAAGAGAGTAGAGATTTCCTATGGACCCAACTCCGTTAGCCGCGGTATCGCCAACATCACCTTCCGCGACCCTGACGGCGCTAGCAAAGCCTTCAACAAGCTGAACGGTCTTCTCGTCGACAACCGTCCCATCAAGGTACGTCCAGCTGGCTTCGAGTCCTTGTTACCTCTAACATTGGCTCAGATCGAGATTGTCGTCGGTGCCTCCCAGGCGGCCAACGTTATTCCCCCCAAGAAGACCCTCGCCGAGCGCACTTCGTAAGTTGCAGTGTAATTGCCAGAGTCCAAACACCACTTACCAGCCGATAGTCAGCCCAAGGCTCAGCCCAAGTCTGCTGCCAACAACAAGCGCAACAATGCCGCTGCCAACAAGGGCCCGGCTGCTGCCGCCGGAAGAGCCCGGGGTGACAAGAAGCCACGCCCCGCTCGCTCTGCCCGCCCCGCTAAGAAGACTGCCGAGGAGCTTGATTCCGAGATGGCCGATTACTTCGAGTCTGGCAGCACCAACAATGAGAATGCTGCTGCGCCGGCTGCGGCTGCTGCCACTGGTGATGCCCCCATGGAGGAAGACATTATGTAAATGGCAGTCAGAAATGACAGCCTTTACCCCGGATTTGCCCCCAAGCTCACAGGATGAAGGAGGTCAGGGATATCGCAACCGGGATCTTTGATCTTTCCCTACCGCTCGTTTCCTGGAATGCACACAGAGTGAAGACTGGAAGGAGGAAGGTCGATGGAGATAATGGATTTCCGGGTTGTTTTTGACACGCTTTGGTTTTCAAGCTTGCAGATTGCCTCCCCTCAGCCCTCTGGCCTAGCCCAAAAACTACAAAAGGCGCTACCAGCTTGAAAGAGTTGGTCCAGCGCCGAAACATCCCTATTTCGCCCTCTAAGCAGGGCGTGTAACATAGTAACCCCCCAGCCGGTAGACTGCAATTCAAAGCGCCGAGCCCCAATACATGGTCTTGAAAACTTGTGACGCAATAAGCACCCTAGTCGATGTGAGTATCATCATGTCGATGAAGTTTATTGAAAAAACGGGGGGGTGAGGGGGAGAGGGATTGGTCTCGCTCCCACTGATTGTGGTGACTTCTAGGATGGTCATACAGAACCACAGCATGTGCGGCCGCCTCAATCACATATGCTATACAACGCGTTGGACGCGCGAATACTCTGGAGAAAATATTGCTGAATTGATTGCCTGACGTGCAGCACCCACTATGCATGCGAGGCACCCTACTTGGGGGCACTTCTGTCCATCCCGGCGATTCCAAGAGCAAGCAATGCAACTAGAGCTCCAACTTGGAGGCCAATCCAGATGATTGCTTTCGCCAGATGTCTTCCTTGTCAAACACTCCTCTCTCTCCCCAGCTGGTCTCGTCAAACCTCGTGAGAATCGTCTTTCTTTTTTCTTCTTGATAAAAGAGTACATTCAGGTCATAAAGTCTAGAGCGTGGATCCCCCACCGTCATAAGTTGGACCAGAATACCGCTCGGTCACGGCCGCTTGGACCGGGGTTACATCCGCCTCCAGTCGTGTTTCCATAGACATCAAACGTCTCGCAGAAGACGGCTTACTTCTCAGCAGCCTTGTCGGCAGCGGGTGCCGCCTTGCTGTCCTCCTCACCCTCCAGAGCGGGCATATCCTCGTCGTCTTCCTCCTCATCGTCGAGCTCGTCCATACCCGGGGCACCTCCTCCGAGCTTGGAGAAGTCAATGCCGCCAAAGTCGCCGCCGGCTGTGAAAGGTTAGCATCTAGCTCATAATATGTTTTGGAGACCGCTCAAATGAGTCTCTTTTCAAGTTGAGAGCTTCACATACCGCCGCCACCCATACCGGGCATGCCACCTATTGAGAAAAAAAGTTAGCCTTTGCACGCTGATAAATCAGGGGTCTGGTCCAGTGCCGCGCCCCGCCAGCGCGGGGTCATCCGCATCGGGGGGTGTCGGGGGTTTCGCGCAAACGACGTACCCATGCCACCAAACTGGGAAAAGTCCTCCTCACCAGCCTCCTCCTGCTCGTCCTCGTCGACCCACTTGTCAAAGTCGGTCTTGAGGAAGTGGACCTTCTTAGAGTCCTTCAGCAGACGGGGCCAATATTCCTCCTTGAGCTCCTTCTTTTGGAGCTTAAGCTCAACGTTCTTGCCGGTGTGGTTGATCTTGCTCTCGGCGGTGTCAATCTCGGCGAAGAACTCGAGTTCCAGAGCGTAGGTGCGCTTCAGGGAGTCGGAGTGGCCGTTGAAGGAGAGACCGGTGGGCTTCAGGTCGAGCTTGAGGCTCTTGGCGGGGACATCGGGGACGGTGATGGTGAGGTAGACGAAGTTCTTGGAAGGATCGGAGTCGCTGGAGCGCTGGGCCCAGAGAACTGTTTAGCCGTGAGAGTTAGCCTTTGGCGCATAGCTGGTTTCCGGTGCGATATTGCGAGGGAGCCGCTGGTGTCGGATTTAAGAGATGCGGCGATTGTGAGCTGCCCAGTATGAGGAATGGCTCGACGTACCTTCGGGAGTCGCGGTGGTGGACATTTTTGCGGTTGTGACGGTGTTTATTTGTGTAAAGGAGCTATGACGGGACGATGAGGGGTAGTTCTTTTTACACGGAGCGCGGTGTTTCGCAGTTGAGAGCAAGGGCGTAGACGTGGGCGTACCGGGTAGAGACAATTACGGCACAAGTTGAGTGCGTGGTAAGAGAACAGCAGACTTTTCGAATCGGGGGTATCGAATGTGAAGTGGGATCGAAATGCGAAGTGAGGTAGGAAGGGGAAAGGGGAGCTAGAAGAGAATTGTGAGGCTAAGAGCACAGGTTGAAAAGGCCGGGCGGGTCTCTGGGGGTTTAGTCCACCTGCAGTTACCGCCTGGAGTTCACGGGCAATTGTAGAAGGCGCTCGAAACCGAAAGATGCGGTAGGCAACCCACCACCGACTTCCTTCCACAACAGAGAGCGCTAGGCCGCTGCGGACCGGACCCTGGCAGGGCTGAACGCACTGTGTGCTTGGGAATCCCCGCCCCCTTCCACTTCCTGTTTCGCGTACGCTATATCCATACCTACTAATTACTGCGTAGGTAGGTAGGTACGAACTGATCCTACCTTGGGTAGCTACACTAGCAGGCGTTCAAGCTGAGCCGAGCCTCTTTGTTCCAGTGGCTGCCAGGTACTTCTGTACATGTGGGACATTGGCTGTATTTCAAGTATCTGATTCCCTGTCTTTGCCCCTCTGCTGACGTTTGCTTTGCAACCGCCTCATGCTGTTACATGGTAGCTCGTACAGACGTATAAACGTGTAATAGTACTTGCGCGCTGAGAACTTCCAGCCCCTGGTCACCCCACGAACTGGGCGTGGCAGCAGGTTGACGCAGCTCAAAATGAGGCGCATCTTGGGAAATAGCGATACCCAAAGCACGAATGGCTCGGGGTTCTTTTCGCATCACTTCCTCCAGACAACTTAGAGGAATTCCCCTTCAAACAAACGCCCGGCCTCCTACGTGCATATGCACAATCTGTGCTGTACCTTCGGCTCCGCTGTCGTCGAAACAAATGTACCTGTCATCATACTTCATCTCATCTTATGTCAACACATCAATCAATCTTGTGAGATTATCGCGGCCCCGCCCAGAGTCAGCTCATCTTCTTCTCCAGTGGCTCGCTTGTTGCAGTCCCGCGAGGCGAGGGGCAAGCGAGCTTTGCGCCTGGTTAGCGCTTTGATTTACTTCGAAGCTTTCCGTATGATTTATCGTGTCCCATCCTTTTGTCACGATGATCAAAAGTTTTGCCAGAGTGTGGGCGAACATATGACACGTCGACTTCAAGATGAACTTAGCGGCGTTGTAGCTCAACCTTGTAAAAAAGTTCTATGTTGGATATTCGACGATGAAAGTTCGTTTGGCCACAGGGTCCGTCCTACGTAGCATCCCTTTGAGCGAGCTCGGATACTTCCATACACGCTATAATCCAATAAGTTCACTTTCCCCACGTGATGCACTCCCCCACCACGGCCCGTCAGTGTATCAGTCGACCAGGAATGACGACACTTCGTTTCCCAACCCAAGGCAGCGCTTATTGAATTCGCCAACAACGAGGCTGGCGACAGCCCTTCACATACATCGGCCGACCGCGCTCGCAATTGTCACTCGAAACCCTCCCTCCACCGACCGAGAGCTGGCATCCAGTCCACGACTGCACTGCAGCCACTATGGAGACGCTCAGAGCGCTCTTCGTCAAGCCCGATCCGCAGCAGCAGGTACGCCATCCTGTCGGGTTCCGATCGAACATCGCCAATTCATTTCACTAACCCCTGTTACTCTCGTAGCTGCGCAAGTGCAATGCTCTCATCCGTTCGAATATCCGCAAACTAGACCGAGACATCAATCAAGTCAGACAAGTCGAGGCCAAGACCAAGAGCCTCATCCTCCAAGCCGACAAGCGCGCGCAACGAGACCCCACCAGGGCGAAGCAAGCACAAAAGGAGGCTCGCGATTTCGCCCGCGAGCTGATTCGCGCCCGGAAAACGAGCTCGCGGCTCATAACCTCCAAGGCGCAGCTCAACAGCGTCCAGATGCAGGTCAATGAGGCGTTTGCCGTGCGCAAGATCGAGGGTAGCATCCGCGCGAGCGTTGGCGTCATGAAGGACGTCAACCGCCTCATCCGTCTCCCCGAGCTGGCCGGCACTATGCAAGAGCTCAGCGTGGAGCTGATGAAGGCTGGCATCATCGAGGAGATGGTTGGCGAGAGCCTGCCCGAGGACGTGGAGGGGCTCGAGGAGGAGGAGGCCGAGGGCGAGGTGGACAAGGTGCTCGGTGAGATCCTCAAGGACCGCATGCCCAAGGAGCAGATGCCCGCGGCGCCTGTTCACCAGGAACCCAGACCGGTCGAAGTCGAGGAGGAGGAGGAGGACGCCGAGGCTACGATGGAGCAAATGCGGAACAGGCTCGAGGCCCTGAGGAGTTAAAGGGCGAGGAGCCTGGTAAGCCGATTTCATTGCTGCATCTTGCTCCGGGCGGGTGTTTACGGCGTTTCGGTCGCGAGGGCAGACTTCTTTCGCATTGGGGCGTGACAGGGCGCCGCGTCGGCGGACGCTTGGCACTGAGCTGATTCATCTCGGCTGGGTTACAACCCATCCGTTACTTGTTTCTGCATATCATGTAAATGTTTTGTTTGGCGTTTGGAGTAGACGTGGTCGAAAGCTATACAGTTCACTCAAGTATCGGAGAGGTTGTCATTGTGTTTTGTCGCGGGGACTGGCAAGCTCTGGTTTGCGTCACGTCGACGCACAAGTAGTTACCCCTGTTCCGTCCGTTTTCGATCAAGAGGCTTGCCTTTCGGCTTCGTCTCTTCTGACTGTATTGCATCTTCCTGAATACGACGCCCATGCAGGCGCAATAGCTCCAAAAACGATCAAGAACGACAAAAATACATACAACACCAGGTATTCGCTGGTCGTCACCGACCCAACTACTAATCCGGCCCTCATTGGCTTATCTATGGGAGAGCGGACGGGATCCCGAGTTTTCCAATGGGTATGGTCGTATGTTACAACACCAGGTATTCGCTGGTCGTCACCGACCCAACTACTAATCCGGCCCTCATTGGCTTATCTATGGGAGAGCGGACGGGATCCCGAGTTTTCCAATGGGTATGGTCGTATGTGATGGTTTCAGGATGCTGAGATGAATATGGAGGGTATCCTGTACGACAACTGCTGCGCCAAGGACGATACGCAAAGCATACCCCCAAAGAATCTGCGAACTACGATAGTCAAAACGGCTTTCTTTTTTCTGTTTTGAGGAGGATCCATCGATTGTGGGTCGCTTGAGATGCCTAGGTCAAGGATGTTTGCAGGTTAGGTGGTGAGCCTCCAGGGTGCTTGTGAGCAGCCCTATGACCGCACGTCTAGTCTGGTGTCTGGTCTTTCACGACGGACTCGCGGGGATCTCGTCTATCAGTACTCTTAGTCTGGTCGGTCCAAGGCGTAGTTATCAAATCAAGTCATATCGATTATGTGCGGCAAGAATATGATTATTTGCGGGAAGAAAGGCGGTAAATTAGGCTCGAACATCTCTGGAAATGTTGCTCCCGTCTAGCTCAATTGCCCATCTTCGTCGTCTCTGTCGTCCTTCTCTGTTGCTGTGAACCGCCTGCGTCGTCCACCTTAAGCGACTCCTACCCTGGTGACATATCGTACCGTCGACCTTGGCGAGGCGAATACCTTGCGACCTTCTCGTTTGCCTCTAAAGAGCCTCGCAACCCAGTGTCTTTTGATGTCATGTCTTCCTCCTTTTCACATTGGGCGGTATCTGGATCGTCTCAGTGGCTTCTTCTCTTTCCCCTGCTGCACATGACAAGTCCCAATGTGGCCCCTTCGTTACAGCTTGAAGAGAATGTAATACCAAAGTGACTCGGGAAAAAATTGTACTGGCACTCGCCGTGTTTTTGGAGAGCGGCTTCTTCAGCGTACTACCACTTACCCGCTTGATGGTCGAGGCGGGAGAACAGGAAGATAAACATGAGGTTAAGGGGAGACATTCATCACCCTCAAGTGGACCTAATGACTTCTCACATGCAGCTTCCCTGTGGGAGCAGACTGGATGCTGTTGCCATGACAAGACGAGGACACTGACGAACCACTGACGCAGCCCAGAACCAGATGGACGCTTTGCGAAGGCTGACGACATAGAAGGCTCACCAGAAGGACTGTGGGAATTATTGTGTCTCCGGAGGACTCAGGTCTTTTCCTCTGGCCTTCGACTTTGTGACAATTCTTCCGCTGTCTGGAAATCAAGATTGTGCTGTGGTGTACCATACTTGGAATTTGCGTATCGGTAGGTAGGTACTTCAGGCATAGATTGAGCAGCAGCACCAGACTGAGCTTTGCTGCACGAAAGCGACGAGGTCGTTTGGATCTGAATGGTCATTTCTGTACTTGCGTTCGCGGCTTCACGTGGTGAAGAGCGGCGAGGGCCATCAGCTACGAGTTGATATCACGGTGGTTCATGCCTTCTCTCGGCCAGGGAAGCGCTGTTCGGACCCGAACAAGTCCAGAGAGGCAAGAATCTTGAGCTACCTATTCATCACGGAGGAGTAAGGAGAGATATGGCAATATTTTCCTAATCTGTGGGACCTAATTGCCGAAGAAGTACCTATCTGGTACAGCTTCCTCAAAGTTCCTTGCCCTTGGAAGGTACTGTACGTGATGGATACCAAGGCTGGAAGCGGGAAAGAAGGACATGATGTATCAGTGCCTTCCGTGGTGTTTGCATGTTCAGCAACGGAAAGGAGTGCCCCAGAAAGCTGACTTGCGACAGGCACACATACACAAGCACCCTGAAGGTCTAGGCTGTCGAGGCCTAGGCAAGGAGGCCTTCAACAAGAAAGTTTACAGGACGAAAGAATCAGCGAGGTCCCACTCGAGCAGAGTAAACGGGATTCAGATGCAGCTGCCAGAACTTGAGATGAGGGATGACAGGCAGTAGCTTCTGTGACTCGACACTGCCCAATTCTTCAGCTGTGAAGGAAAATCATTACGAAGACGGGACAACACGAGGCGGCAAAGACGTAACACCAGCTCCTTCTTTTGTTGCTACATAAATTTCACAGCCGTGTCTGGTGCTTATTGACAATACTTTGACTGCATACCTAAGGTGCATTACGATGATGCTTTCGCCCGACTGTCATTTTATCTCAGGGAACTCATCGGAGCGGCGCTACGTCAATGAGCCCAGATCTGTCAACAGAGTACTCCCGGGTCTTGCAGCTCTCAGCTATGCTATAACTCTTAGTCCTCCCAGAGCAGCATCTGATGTTTAACCCGCTGAACCACGTGTTTTAACAGAACAATCCCCTGTGTGCACCATCGGAGGAGGGCTCGGTTGAATAACCAACAAGGAAGTTGATTCCTACCAACCCAAGTGGGTTCAGACCCGTGGAATTTTGACCTATTATGATTCCCATCTATGGCTGTACACCGCCCATCCGCCAGCATTATACGCCGAAACGACCCTCCGACCCTCCGGTCGTTGTGATACCACACTTCAATCTTGTCTGGGATAATTATCTGGTACATATGCAAGCACCTCGGTGATCTTCGTCAAATCAGAACATCAAAAACCCCTGGGCCTATCGCTGTCGATTCCTTGTCGCCACACACTTGATGGGTCTCGCTGCTGGAGACCCCCAGACCAAAGCCACCTGGGAGTTGTTCATAAAGCTGGCTGATAAGACGAGCTACTGGTTTCTCTTCGACTTCCAATCGTGCAAAACCGAAATATCATCTTTATTAATTGTTCAAGCAGGAACTAAATTGACGACCAAAGTACGTCGCCAACCGTACCATGCCCAAACAACAAGTCTATCAACTACGCCACCACGGTTATTTGAACGACCCAGAGGTGGAAAGGTACAAAATCTCGACCCTCGACTACTTGACTGCGCAGACATACAACAATTATGCCATATTCTTTCGAATCGACGATAAGGACAAGCCTCTAGTTGTCGACACACTCAAGGGAGGCCTGGAGCGGACCCTCGCCCAGGCCCGCCATTTGAATGGACGTATCGAAAAGGATGCCGGCGGCGGTCACTCGTTTACCAAGAGAAAGGACGACACAGTGAGCCTCCACGTCCAATGGCTCGACGATCCCGCAGACGCGGATATATATCCCTCCCTAGACGACATTCACCAGGCGAACTACAGTTCCGCCTTCCTCGGCGATCTCGACCTCTGGAGCGTCTGGCCCATGACGTACGGCGAGAAACCTGAGGCGAAGCCGGAGAACAATCCTACTACGGCGGCGTTCAAGGCCAACCTTGTCCGTGGTGGTCTGGTTTTGAACATGCACCACCACCACTACGCAAACGACGTGATGGGATGGGCCGGCGTCGCTCACCAGCTCGCAGAAAACTGCCGCGCCATCATCAAAAACGCCCCCTTTCCCACCTGGGACCCAGCCTGCAACGACCTCTCCCGCCTCACCAAGGCTGATCCGCCAGAAGTCTGCAAACTCGACGGCCCTTCGCCGCCACAGCGCCATCCAGACCACAAAATCGGCGTCGCCCTGCTCTTCCACCTGCCCAAGAGCAAAGCCGCCCAACTGAAACAGCTCGCGATGCCCGAGGACGGCACGTGGGTGTCAACGTATGACGCCTTTTCGGCGTTCATTTGGCGCAACCTCACTCGCCTCCGTACCCCCGTCTTCGGTCCAGCCCCGGATTCCAAGATTTTCTGGTCCGAGGCCATCGACATGCGCCGGCGCATGCACTCGCCCAAACCGCGCGCACGCATCCAGCATAACGTCATGTTCGCCGCGCTCTCCGCTACGGCAACTGTCGAGCAGCCCACGGCATCCGAGTTGATTTCCGGCTGGCCGCTGTGGAAGGTTGCGCGGTACGTACGACAGCTGACGGACAGCGTCACGCAGGAGAGTTTGGACGCGACGCTGGACATGGTGGCTACTGTGCGGGACAAGACATCTTTGAACATCCGGATTGATGAGTATCCGCCCATGTCGATTCTACAGACGGACCACCGCGATGCGAACATGGTTTCGGCGGACTTTGGGTTTGGGAGACCGACGACGTACAGACATCTGATGGACTGCGTTACCGAGGGTGTGATTGTGATTTACCCCCCGCGTGATCCGTCGCCCGAGTCGGATGAAGGTCCAGAATTTTCCATCTGCTATGAGGAGGCGCTGGCGAAGGATCTGACCGAGGATGAAGGATTTAACGAGTTCTTTGAGTATAGGGGCGTGGACGCGGTTCATGCTGCCGCGAAGAAGACGTCGCCGCCGGCCGGGCCTTGCCTGGTTTCGGTGTAATTCATGAGATGCAGTCAAGTTGAAGCACAATAGGATATAATCAGATGAATCTGGGTAAACATATTACTGGTCTCTAATAATTTTCCCCTGGATGTTCATGGGCTAATATCTACTCATACGTGTCGTGTCATCAACTATCCTGGCAACGGGAACGCTACAGCCAGCAGACTTGATTCCGACTGAGAAAAAAGCCAAGAATAAACGAATTCATCTCATGATATTCGGTGTTTGCATCGGGAATACGCTCTAAATGGGCCGACATAGGTTTCATCCCTTCGACAAGATCACATCACAAACCAGAAGGACCATTTGACACCACTGATTCAAGCACAAGCATCATGACATGACTTCTCTTCTTGCACTATCGTGACGAGACTGTAAAGCCATTTTGCTGCAGAAAGACATCGTCATGACTCTAACTCCAAGCCATCTCAATTCTCACACTGCCTTGGTCTGTTATCAGCCAAACTCGGCCTCGTCGCCGAGTAGGAAAAAATGCGCAAACTTGGCAATGCTTCATCTCGATCACATCCTCTACTCCAGCAGCAGAACTTACAACTCAACACCGGAACAGTTCACGACCCCTTCAAGTCTGAATCTCTTCATTCCTCACCATCTCACCCGCAGATCGAAGCCCATCACGATGCTCCCCACCCATTCATCCACACAACACCCCGAAAACAGGCGAGACATGCCACCTCTCACCCATCACACCCACCCCCCCTCTCACCTTCCAAAAGCACCTCTTCATCCACAACCTCTCCAACCACCACTCCCCCTCGACCCTCCTGCAAACCTCGTGATAATGCTCCGCCCCCGTCGCATGCATCCCCCCTTCCCCATCCTCGCGGCTCCCAGCATGAAACCCGACTCCAAAAACAGCCTTTATCTCGTCTTCCCCCACGGCCTCCAGGTCCTCCAGGTCCTCCGGGTCGACGACGTGGATCGACTCGGGTTCCGCATTGGCAACCGTGAAATGATTGATGAAATCCTGTCTGTTTCTGAAATGAGCGGGCGCGCCACCGTGAACGACGGGCATCTTTCAGAATTGTGGGTTCGGTGTGGATGATGCTCTGAACGTCGACAGCCTGTAAGAGTATAGAGCGGTGAATGGGGATTCTATTGACTACGACAACGGCAACTACAACCATCACGCCACCACCGCTGGCTGCTCCAGACGAGGGGGTTTCTTCCTTGGTGGAAGAGAGCCCACGCCTTGCAGCTTTGGGAAGTACGGAGTACAATGTCACGTATGCTTCAGAAGAGTGGCTCGAAAACGAAGTCCTTAGGGCGCGGGTGTTCCCCATCCGCCATCCCGTTGAAGATCTTTAGCCAAGATAGCTGAACCTATCAAGTCCGTCTGCCTGGCGATGTGTGCCTCTCAAAAGCACCGCTTATCAACTCCTGCTGACAACAAGAACCTGGGGAGCGTAAGCAATACCCGAGACTCCTGCGTGTCCCACAATGTCTCAAAGCGGACACGTGTTGGACTGTAAACAACAGCAAAGCTTTTCGAACGCTGTCCGTCATCGTGTGCGACGTGAGACTTACACAGCATCCTCACTCTGAAAAGTGCCGTTGCAATAACCTCAACACCAGACGGAAGCGGTGGACAGCGGTCGGTGGTCTCAACGTGTTTCTTAACCGTTTTGAGACCCACCGTTTGCATCCAAAACGTCTCTGGAATTTGGCGCTTCCCGTTTTCGCCCATGCCTTCACCAAAGCAGGTAGGTTCCGTTTTCCCGGGAGAACTAATCCGGTAGGATCCGATCCAACAGCCGGCAAAACAAGCAGCACACCCGACACGCGTCACCGTTCTTCCACGCAGCCCGACCCGATTGTGAGTGCTAATCCCAATAAGTACCCCCTGTACTGGGCCCCACAAGCCGTAGCCGGAGCGCAAGTTGCAAATTCAGGAGAGAGATGATTGCCCAGCAGGGGGACCTTGACCGACGTCCAACTCTCTCTCTCTCTGTCTTCTAGAAGGCCACACCTCCCCCTGGAAGGGTAAATTCCCATTCACCCGGTCGGTGCGCAAACCGTGGAACAAGGCGGGCAAGCGGACCCAGTGGCCGGGCCTAGGCTGGATTCGCGACGTCGAGACATGGGAGAAAAGGGACCGGGCGCCGATACCGATGGGCGATGGGCGATAATACCTAGGTAGGCTGGGTTCTTTGGGTTGCCGAGATTTGCTCGGGCTTCGCCTGTGTGCTTTAGGGTTTGGAAATAGCCTGCGACGCCGGGCCACGGGCGCTTGTTGATAATCGGTAAAGGACCATCTTCCCACGAAGCTTTACTGCGTAAAGGACTTGTTCGGTGTGGCGTTCGGTGTCGGCGTCGACAGCAGACGGTATGAATAGCTCCATGTTACCTAGTTCACGGAGCAAGACGTATGGAATGGAGCTCCCTCCTTTCGCAGTTGGCACTTCTACGGTGCGGCTGCAAGCCGCGGAATACAACAGTACACCCGCGCGCACACGGCGGAAAGGCACTCAAGGGAAAAGCAAGCAATTGCTTTCGTTGACACCCGTTTCAATCTGATATTTCGCAGTTGATCGTCGACTCAGTCCCGTCCCTGGCACGGACCGGATGCGACTCGACTGCAGCCGGACTGGTTTGCTTTGCTGGATTGACATGTGCAATGGAGTGTGCGTACCCGCAGTGCATATTCGTCTCGTCTTTTCTTGTTTAAATCGACATGAAACAAGGCACGATGACATTGGAATTTGCCTGCCGCAGCCAGTCGACAATGTCGTCCTCGGGCCACCGCCTTCAGCCATCTTCCCCTGCATCTGAAGGTCTGGCATATCTTGGGCTGCGATGCACTCGTTGCATTTTGCACGCTGTAAACAGTGTAGCTAGGTGCCGACGCTCCCCTTGCGCTCCTGCAGCCCGCCTCCTCTGGTGGCAAAGGGGAAAGGGATTTGCGCATTATTGGCGATTGTTCCAGTTGCACAATTTCGATTCGGATGGACAGAATGCCGCTGATGGCGGGGGCCAACCAGACGGCGAGAAGCGATATCTGACATCTCATTCGAGAGAGAGAGAGAGTGTGTGTGTGAGTGAGAGGTCAACGTGCGTGCTGCGTCCACTACGAACCAACGCTCCGTTTCGGTTTGGGCTTACGACGCAAACGAGCCGTGTGCCGTCGCAAACTGACGCCCGAGAACCAATCCGGGCCAGTCGCGGCGTGTTTGTGCGACGGCGGGGAACAAGCAGCGGTCGAGGTGCAACGGGTTTGCTTGCTTTGCTCTGTCATGGTACGGATACTGCGCCGTGTGAATGTGAATGCTGGCCTGCTTGTCGCTTGTTGCTTGCTGGCTTGCCTGCCACCATGGCCTATTTTAGTCAGGTAAGCAAGCGACGACAATCATGTCTGACAAAGGAACGGTGACACTATCCTCGTCCCAAGGCGCACACCCACACCAACTCAAAAGCCACGACGATCCGGGGAAAGTACTTGCAACAGTAAAAGAGGTGTGTTGCCCAAGTCAGTGTGAGCCAAGGGATTCGGGTGCGCCACCCCCAGTCTGAGTCAGGCCGGGGAAGTCGTATGTCGGTAGGGCACCCCGTCTCGAGGCTATTACCAGGAAATAGACTGTCCCAGCCAGTCGGAGTGTTTGTGTTAGCACCGGCTGGCTCACCGCGTAAGATAAGATAAGCAAGTCGCCGTACGCAATCTACATAGTACACGGGGCAATACAGCACCTCCAACACGTAGCATGTACGTTCATGTTGGTGCCCGCAGGCCAGGTAAGGACAGGCGGTTGAGGCGAGCTGGCGGTAAGGACAAGGCGGTCAGTCAATATGCGTATGGACCTGTCACCGCCATGCTTCGCCGTGTGTTGCACTGTCTGAGCCGCATCGCATACATGCTAAATCAAGAACATGAGTCTCGGTTGTATATTCGATGGCCAAGAAGTGTCAATAGGCGGACGCGGACACATCGGACGTTCGGGGTGTGCTAGTCAGCACGGCAGGCACAGGCGCAATCAGAAAGGCACCGCCGCCAACTCGCGGCTTCCTTGCCCGCGCATGGAGTTGAAGGTTTTCTCTTCGTCGCATCTTTTTTTAAGAGAGCGGATGCGGGACGCGGAATGCCAATGTTCCAATGTGCCTGTCTGATGGAGGGTTGTTGGTTGTATGGTCAAGTGGTGAAGAGCGGCCTGCACCCCCTCCCCTGGCAGCGCGACGGAAAAGGGTCGACGATGATGTCGGTGGTTGTCTGGAGGAATGGAGCAACTTCGGCATCCAGTGAGTTCCAAAGGAAACAAACTTGACTGCTGCTTCGTCGTATTGTTCAACCCGGGCCATCCACCCCAATTCCAAAGGCAGTCCAGTCGCATTCTTTGAGGTGATTGCCCTGAATCATCCCAAACTCTAGCGTGCGATGGCCATTGGCGAGGTGATGAATGGGATTCTTGGCCATGATTGACGATGGCCGGCCCCCTGACTCTGGTAGCTTCATCAGTCACTTCTCAGACTTGACCTGACTCCTCGGGGAAGAAGGAATAGGCGCCGCCAAATGACGAGGATCCATGCTTTCCCTCGCGACGACGCGTTCCCCTTGCTTGCTCCCTACGATTATGCCTGACTCCGGGCAGCTGGAAATCCATGGGTGGCATGGTTGAGATTAGACGCCATGGGTATCCGTATGCTAACATGGATGGATATAGCTGGGCAGAGCTTTTCAGCTGGGGCCCCGGTAAGGGTGAGGGCGTCGCGACAAAGGACACCGAAGACGGCACAAAAACGAAATTTGTAACAGCTAAGATGCGGCCGAAAAGCAACGACGGAGTGAGACGGTCAAGATCCCGGCGGCCGGGGAATTCGACCCGGGTCGGTGGATGAATGGGGAAGCAGAAGAGCATGCATGTTAGGCGAGAGACAACGGCCGTGAGCCGGGGGAATGGCGTTTGGCAGCTTTCTTTTTCCTCTTGGACCCCTTGTAAAGCGAGGCCGAAAAAGAGAACTGGTCGCGTAATTTTGGCCGTTCCCGTTCGTGACTGGAGCGGGATGGGAGCGGATGTAATGCGATGCGATGCGATGGGCCGCGATGCTAGTGCCAGTATACGATGCTGGGCGGCTGGTTGGACGCTTAGGCCCTGGAACGCAATGGTGAGGAGGATGGATGCGGTCGTGACATTGGAAATTAAACTTGCTATGGCACAGAGAGGTTAGTTGATTACGAATTGACATTGTGGTTTGACGCAGATTGTTGCGAAAGTACAATACAATGTGCGGCGTTAGCTATCCAGCAGAAGGGATGCGATAGGACAGCGTGGATGCGTGTCAGTCAGAGTTAGAATGACCATCGGACTGAGACGTAACCATCCATTGCAACTCGGCCGACATGGTGTACATAGCAGGTATTCCTGCGATGCTACGTCTGCGAGGCGGAAAGGTTAGACGGCGGTGAGCAGTTGCGCAGAGCCAGGGATTGTAATTGAAAATTTGGTAATCCGTACGCTTATTGCGTACAGAGTACGTACTCTCTGTCTGTATCCGCAAGGTAAGGTATCGCGCATCTGCGCTTCGTCGTCTTGTCCCCTCCCTCGCGTGGTGTGGTCCCTGGCTGGATGGCCCAATTTGAAAGAGGGGATGTTGAGACCCAAAGGGAAGCACGAACCTGACGATGCATTCTTGAGAATGAGGGGCCGTCGACAACAAACTGAAGCGGTTTGGATTTGTTTGAGATGGGTTTGTTGGTGAGGGGGTGTGCGACAGCGGCGACGTGGACGAGGCGACCCGTCGACGCAGACGCAGCAGAACCAGTCTGTGTCGATATTCTCTGGTTGAATCTCGTTGAAATTACTCGGTGAGAGTTTGTTGATTTCAGCGAGAGATGGGTGAAGAGGTTGCCCAATGATGGCTGAGGCGGGCGGAGGTACTTGCCTGGCGATATTTGTGTGATGGAGTACTTTGGCCGGAATTGTGGCAGCGAGAAATGGAAATGGCATAGACTGGACGGAGAAGCACCGAGTACCGAGGTAACTCCCTGCGAGCCAGCCCAAGCCCAGCCCTGACTTTGCAAGAGTGAGCAAGAGCAACTGCTCCCTGAGAGCACTTGCCCTATGAAAGATAGGGTGTACTGTGTACCGTTAGGCGAAGAAGGAATGGTCGGTACCTTAGGTACGTGCCTACCCCAGTTGCCATGCCCGTCCCGGCAGGCGAGACTCTGTTCCGCGGCGCAAGGGCCCGTCAGAAGAAGGAAAGACGGACGACAACAGCAGCTTACAGGCCTCCACAGCGTTGGCTCTGACCCCTCCAGGCGGCACGCTAGGCTGGAAGGTCCCAGGCCCCTCAGGCCCAGGTCCGTGTCAATGCCCTACAAGGGAAGGACGACCACCTCACCTGCGAAAAAGAGTCATTCCTTCCGTGTCTCCTGCCAATCAATCCCGACACGCCTCTGAGGGTACGTATCGTCGAGGCGGTCAAACACCGCTTATTCTTGTTCCGTTTTCTTTTTCGTGGCTGCTACCCTCCCGTTGCTTCCCCGTATGCAATCTGGATCGCCTTCCGTCTCTCCCCCATATCACCCACACCAAAATCTGCCTCTGCTTTTGACTCGTGTCTCAATCTCCGTCTTGTCTCTGCCAAAACGTCTCCCTCCGGTCTTGGACCGAGTGTATGTAGGTACGTTGTGTATGACGGTCTGCGATAGGAGGACCGTGTTTTCCGGTTTGTAGTCCCTGCGGCGTGGGGGACAATCAGAACCACAACCACTGGAATGCCGGCTCCCTTCCTACCGCCTGCCGCCTGCCACTTACTACTGCTGTGCTGAATTGCGCTGCAAGTTCGGAGTAACTCACGCGCACACAGCTACCTCAGGCAGGTAAGCTGGTGAGAATTCCTCAACCTCAACTGCAGCATCGCGGCCAGACCAAACCAGGCCCGAACAGACAGGACTCGACCGCTTGCACTCAGAGCCTGGCCTGTCCGTTCGCATTCCCCTCGACCATGGTTTGTAGTTGCGATTCAGCTGGAAGCTTAATGTCGTTTGCGCCATGATGTTTCCCCAGGAAAACATGGCCACAAGACGTACTCCTTTCTTGACATGCTTCCATCGTGATGGTGTTGCCTACTGTGGTGCATGCGAGGTAGCATATATCCATGACTCTTTCGCTCAACCGATCGAGTCATCTCGATGTTTCGTGCCCTCACCTAATCGCCATCTCGCAACCACTCCGACCGTCATCCATAGTCAGCTTCGGCGTCATCACCACTAACAGTAACCACCACCATCCGCGTCCCGTACTCGCCGAAAACCCATAGAGAGAGCCACATTGAGAATAAATTACACATCACCAAAGCAGGCGAAAAAAGCAGGATATCCAATCACTCCGACCCTACTTCTCGGACATCAACGACTCAAGGCTTCCGGTATCACGGAGTGGCACCTCAGCTCAGCTCCGGGGCAACACAACGCCACGTCAAGAATAGTCACCAGCCAGACAGCACGCACAGAGCCAGGCCAGCCTTTCCGTTAATTCCAGACGACCAGCAATACGGAATACGGACTTCCTCCCGCGCGCCCTCTCTCTCTCTTTCTCTCGCGCGCTTTCTCTCCATTACGGACTTTTTCCACCCATCACACCCCTATTTCCCCATCCTCACACCCTCATCACCCACACGCCCCCTTTACACGACTACTGTGTAGACATTTGCAACCGCAAACCGCCCCGAACAGAACCCCCTCCAGGCCCCCAGGCCCCCAGAAGACCGGCCCAGCCCAAAAACCCCAGCATTATCTTCCCTGCGTTGAGCGCTGTCAGCACCTCCCATCTCCGTCACCGCCTCCCTCCCTTGCCTTGTTTTCCCACACCCCCTCGGCAACCTGGGGAGCTGTTGCCCCCAATTTATAGGCTTGCACAATTCACACCCCCCCGAAATTCCTCGGAACGCTACCCTGCCCAACCTTGCACTTCCCATTTCCTGGGCCTCCTCACACCCCCTATCTCACACCCCCCAAATCAAGGGCAGCCAGACGCGCCCTCGACATATAAGTCCTTCGTGTCCACCTTCACCCACACTCTTTGTGCAAAGGCGAAAATCAACAACGACTTCAATACTCAAGGCTCTTGACCTTACGAGACCTCTACCAAGACCATCTCCACTCTGACATCAACCTTCACCAAGCACATCAACCCTCATATACATCGCCAACATGTACGGCTCCTATGGTTCGTACAGCTCCATGAGCGCCGTCTCCATCAGCGCTCCCATCGATATCGCACCCAGCAACATGCTCGCCCATGACCGTTCATGCGCTTTCCCTTCGTGGCCTCGCCGCGACACCCTCGCCGACTTTGACGGCGAGTCGAGAGCCACCTCCTACCTTTCCGACGAGGACCTCTTCCCCCAAGACTTCGAGGACGACACCCATTCCGTCTCTAGCTCTGGCAGCTTCTCCTCTCCCAACTCTCGTTCGCCTCAGGTCACCGAGGCCGAGCTTCTCCAGATGGAACGCGAGCGCATGGCTATGCAGCGCGAGGCCCTCCGCTGTGTCATGGCCGAGAAGGAGCGCCGCCGCCAACAAGCTCTGAAGCAAAAGCAGCAGCAGCAGCGCCGTAGCAACTCCGGCTCCAAGAAGAGCCCCAAGAGCAAGCACGCCGCCATGACTCCCATCGCCGAGTAAAGCTTCGCGACAAAGCATCAGTACCTACTCCAAACACCACGGTTCGCAGCCAGCTCTCGATCGGACGACACGCCACGTTCCCACAGAGTACAACCTGGCTGCCTACTTGCATCGACAAACTCTAATCGTAATCTCGACACCTGCACAGCTCGTGTCGGCGGGAAACCCACTAACACGCAATACGGACGCCGCAACTGTCGACTTCCGACGGTCCAGGGCGCCGACACGCAAACACAAAATACGCCTTCGGCCCTTTCGTCGAATGCAAAATGCATTCAACCGCTTCCGCGTTGCCTTGGACAGCACGGGGCGATTCGGGACGCTGTGTGGGGGAACACGAGCAAGGCCGATCGTGGGGGAGCCCGCAGCAGCGTCTCAGCCACACCAGCACAAGCCGGGCGGTATCGGCCAACCCCTCGGCCTTCCACTCTGAGGAGTCATCCGGCCTGGCGCTGGTGTGGCAGGTGAGGACCGGTCGGCTGCCTACGCATCGCAGCCAGACCTGATCCTCACCTCATGTAAGAGGTGGGACTTATGGACTCGTGGACTCGTCATGGGCGCGCAAGCACTTCACATGCCTCGGTGCATGTTTTTCATCTACCCTCTTCATCTTTCTTGTTGATACCCCTTGCTGTAGCCCTCAGAGGTTACGCAACTACTTTGTCGTGTGGAGTTTATTTTACTTGGGTATGATCGTGGTCGATCATGGGAAAGGTGCATCAGCCTCAAACGGCTGGATCAGCATGGGAATCGGCATCACATAAGCGTCATTTTATGAACACCCTTTTTAAGGAGCTAGTTTAGTACGAGATACCCTTCGCCATGTGCGACACCAACATTTGATTCTATTTCTCATCATCTCACAAACCCGCATCCATCTCGCCCCCCAAGTGAATTAGGTTTACTCTTTTGCAGTGTCTGCCTCGAGAGCGTCACACAATGTGGAATGTGAAAGTCATCTCCAGGCAGCAAGAGAGTCATCATCAATAGCCGTTGGCATGTGCCGCCGACAAGCTACGCGGTAGACAGCGTTGCCGCGCTGGCAGGTCAGCAGCCCAGCTTCGCATAGCGTGTGAGTGTGCGCGAGCGTGTTGTGCTGCCGACCTGCTGCTGCTGCTGTGTGTTGGTTGGGCGCTGAAGGTTTGAACCTCCCCTTAGCCACACTTTGCATGTCGTCATCACTCTCGGGAAATGGGCGGCGGCGGCGCAATTCCCGGTGTAAATTCCAGTTCCCACAATTCCAGTTGGCCTCCCCGACACCGCCACAATATAGAAATCTGGGGCTCGCATAACAACGGGATTTACGGAGTTCGTATTTTTTTTTTAAGTCTTCGTGTTTCTATTTGCGTTGCCTAGAAAGGGGGGAGCGAGGGAGTGTGGCCACGAGAGAAGAGGCGAAGAGCACTGTCAAGGGCTAGAATCTGGGGTAAAACGGTAGATTCGTAAGCCACGACGCCGGGCGGTCTCAAGCGCAGTGGGACGACGAGCGAAAAGTCCAGCCCAGCGCACGGCAGAAAGGAGTTTCCGCTGTGGTTCCCGCTGTGGCTTAGGTGAGAAGGCGATCTGGGGCTATCAGGGTAAAAGGCTTCCTATTCTTTTTTGCCTCGGTTGCGGGTGTGCGCGGACATTGAATACTCCGTTTTACGATGCGATGTGAGCGGCAATACGGAGCGACAACAACAAACACAACAACAATAAACAAGCCGAGATGCTGCGGCTCCGTTTGCGTCTGTTCGGAAGTTTGTGGGTGGGAAGGGCTGGGCCGACGCCATTTCTTCCACTCTTTCCCACCTTCTTTTCCCCTCCAGCCGACAGGTCCAATACGATTGGGGAGCTTGCATGAAGCGAGGGAAAGTAAGCAGAATCAGGTTTTACCTTTGGGGCATCTTTCAGTGATCGGGGTGGATCGGAGGTCATGGGAATTGGGATTTCGTTGTGATTTGGTTTGATTTCGAGATTCGGATGCCGACTGACGGAAAGAAGTGGGAAGGGATGAAGGGAATTTGGGGCTGCCATTCTTTTTGGCTTACGCTTACTGCTGCGCTGTACGTACGTACACCACGCGGCGATTTCGGACGACTCTAATTTTCGTGAAATTCCGTACACCGCGCGGCGCGGCAAAGGCGTGCGGGAAAACTAAAGGTACGAAAGTTCATTTTACCGAGGCAACCTACCGGCGGAGTTATTTCGTGTGCGGAGTGGGTGATGATGGAAGAGAAGTGTAAATGGTGTTTTGGTTGACGGGATGTTTCGGAGTTTGATGTCATTCAAGACGCATGTTGCCGATTGTCGTGATGGCACATCACATCTTCTTCCGTCGGGGGAGTGACATCTTCCACGTGAGCCGGGTCGTCCTCGGCATCGCAAATATCATGATCCTCTTCATCGATGCTACGGTTTCACAGAAACTAGAGATTGCAGCGTGCGATGTGCAGCGATTCGCAGCATGTGCACGTCACTTGTTCAGCCGCGGGATATGTTTCATGCTAATCAATCTATGCGCGGCCCCTACCTAGCTAGAGTCATATGGATGAGGAGAGAGTGACTCTTTTGCACCTGACTCTCTACCTAGGCCAGCCATGGAACACTACCGTCCGGCTAGAAAGGCAATGCCGAAAAACGAGCGTCTCGGTATTCGGCCCACCATCTCCAAGCTTCGGAGTGCGTCGTGAAGTGAAGACTACTATGTACAGGTTGATGTGGTTATGCTATCATCCCATTTTCGAACCTTGATTTTGGTGGACATTGACTCGCGGAGGTGAAGATAGGGCTGCGCATACGTATGCACACCTTCCTGTAGGTATGGAGCATACCTACGCCGTACTGTTGGGGGCGGGGGGTTCGCGGGATAGAACGGAAGGAAGGTCCATCGCTTGACGACAATCCCCGCGGGGTAGGATATAGCCAGATAAGCAAGTCAGATCCGTTGGAACTGCCCAGTGCTGGGACCGTTTTCGTGTGTCGTGCGCGAGACGGAAAGCGTTCCGTTCACGATTTGCTATACCGTATTTGTTCTGCCAGTGGTCCACAAAGGGAGCTTCATTCCAGCAACACCCCCCTTCTCCACTGTCGGGCTCTGACGGCCCCTGCACTCGACACTGGACCGAACCGAACGTCGTTTTCCGCCGCGTTCTCGACCGCCATACTGGAGACGGAAATATGGAGCAATCAGGGAAGGGGCCCCTGCTCCGGGACTTCCTCCCGGCGCCAGGGCCGCTGTTGATGGACCCCCTGTCCGCTTTTCGACAAAGACGAAGAAATTTTCTTGGGAGACATAACAAAATGGGATGCCCCGGCGGGGCTAAACGTCTTTTGTCAAATCGAACTGGCCCCCGGCAGCGATCGTCCCGTCGTTGGTGGACTCTCTGTCCCAAGGACCGTTTTCTCGTGTAGTGGTCCTTCCCTCTCTGCCAGGTGCTTTGGCACTTTTCATCAAAGATCCACTGGTACGGCACCTTTGATACTTGATTACCAGGTGGGGTCAAGGGAGGTCCTCTTTGCATGCAAATTTTTTCTCATCCCGAGTGGATTCATTTTTACCCCAGTCCACATGGAAAGCGGGCTCTTTGGGGCACGTTGGGCTCCCGCTCTTCCTTATCGTGAGTGGACTCTGGTCCCGCGGGGGAGTCAAAGTAGATGAGAGAAGGGGGAAAACGTGGCCGAAATAGGGTAATAACCAGCAATCTTGCGACAAACCCACGTCTGCCATGTGCAAGACTGCAAAAACAAGAGACACAACGGCCCTTTTCCCGGACCCAGCGAAATTTGACAGCGGCAATCTCATCATCAAACCAACCTCATTTCGTCACTCCCCCAAGGTTATTTCTCGGCTCTTCCGTCATTGATTGGTGGATTTTCACCACCTGTTACTTGGTTCACCGTTCCTCACGATGCATGACTCCACCCTCGAGGCTAGAAACATTCTTTCAAACTTCTTTTGCATCTTTTGCAACCCTCCTCGCTCTACGTAGTGAGGTACGATCCCCCAGAACTTCGTCCCTCCCTACTTACCTCCCAGCCATCCGGTGTCGCGACTCACTACGATATACCGAGACGACACCGAGACTGGAGTTCGTCGGACCTACACCGACGCCCCTCCCTCCAACTTCTCCGCCTTGTTCCGGTCTTTTCTCCGGGTTGGAATTCTCTGTGGCTCACGAGTCGTGGCGCACCCTTATCTCGGTTTTTGCGCCTTGGAAGAGGCGTGCTCACAACGCTCCCAAGTCCAGAACAAGCAAGCTCAAGCGCCCACAGCACCCAACACCTGCGTAATTTCTCCGCTTCGTGTCAGTGACCTTTACGAGTCACAAACACCACGACTCGGGGCCGTGATGTGCAAAATGGCGTCAGCTATGACTTCAATTCTGGCTTCATCTGGAACCGCTCCTCGAACGAATTCTAATTTTCCCCCTCCACTCTGTCGCCGCCTTGTTTGCCTTGCTCTTTGCCCCCGGCTGGCAAAAACTGGACATTGCGGCCTCATCGTGGGAGTCGTAGTCATTGCCAAGAACGCAACAAGAGAGTGTGGAATTAACCGTAAGGATGCCACGCGGTTTGGACCACCCGCACGGGTTTTGCGCCGCTCGAGAGCTCTGGCCCACGACGTGCACATACACACGCCCCCTTTTCCGCCGGACCGCGCGCAATACCTTTACCTGGGGCTGGACGTTATCCCTCACTCGGGAAGAACCCGGGGTAGTAAGCTTGACGTCCGAGAACGGGTGAGAATAACGGAGGAGGTGCTATTTTGGCCGAGATAATGAAATTCGCCGGTGTCAAATTCTGGGAAGCCACGTTGAGATGCTCGGTCTATTTCTGTTGACCATCACTGGCAAGTCGCAGATCGCTATCGTTATCGGCGCCGAAGAAGATAAGGCGTTTCCTGTCGTGCAACCAACGAAATGCCCCGGCTAAATGCTCTAGCTGCATCTCAACCACATGCCAGACGCACCACGAACGAGACTGTGTCTCGTCCGACGACAAGAAACCGTAGATCCCGTCGGCACTCTTGCACCGCCTCGTAGTTTGAGAGTGAGAGGGTCAGAGAGGTGTTGGACCGTTATCGCTGCAGAGATCCACGCTGCCGTCCGATGCCACACACGTCTCGTATGTACTGTGTAGCACACAGCTTTCCCGCTCTGCGCACGTTTCGTCGAGTTTTGGCTGGGAATGGCTCCTCGGATAAGAACTGAAGTGGCCATGGGGTGGTCGACTGCATTGGCGGGAGTGGTTCATCCGTCTTTTCTCACGCTTGGTGTCCGACGCTGTACTCCGTACCTATGGAGGGAGTACTGCCACTGCACGTACTGGCAAAACGGAGAGGGAGACACGCGCTAGCCCTGCCCTGTAGGTACGGAGACGCGACGCAACGGACCGATAGACGTGGGCCATTGACTAACGGGTTCCACCACCGTTTGGTCTGGACGCGGACGGTGGACCTGCGCAGCTGACAGGGAGTCAGGTGTCAGAAACGGCGGGTGATCATAACGGACCCTTCTTGCGTTAGTCGGGTGCCTCTCTTTCCTCTTCCGTCTGTTGTGGAGGTGGTGGCTGGAGTGCGCTGGACTGCAAAGATGGCAAGAAAAACGGAGGGTCTTGCGCCGTTGGCGCTGCTTATCATTCGTGTCACTGATAAGATAAAGTCAGCGAGGTGTGGGGTTATGCGATGCGCACACAGGGAAATGGCGTTATCGCTGTCCCGTATTCGCACACTTACGGATACCAAGTCGCGCTCCATCTCGGCGAAGCTTCGCGTATGCTGTCATCCCGTGCCAGCCGAGCAAAATGCCATGTCTATTTTCGATTCTCCCATACGCCGTCGCCGCCGGCGGGAGTGGCATCGCGCTGGAGAAACAGCACAGCCAGCGCCCCTTCGCGCTTCATCGTGGCTTCCACGGCTACGTTACGTCTGCCTAACCCCGCGATGAGGAATCGTCGCACAGTCCTCAAAGGCTTGACGGGCGGCGGGGAGCTCGGTCCCCCCTCGGCGCCTTTGACTTATACGCCAGACGCTACGATCGCTACGTCGTTTGTGTGTGTGTATCTTTAGAAGAGAAGCCGCGCCATTCGCGTTGACGGTCGTTGACGGCGTCCTTCGTCTTCAGGCGGTGGGGGAAACACACTCCCGCAGACTTACACGGCGTACACTCGGCGTCGCGACACGAAACAAATTACGGTGTGTCTCTGCAGGCGTGGGGGTTGAAAGGTGTGTGTGCGCGTGTGGGTGTTCGTTGGCTGACGTGCTCACCGGCTTCCTCTGCCCGACCCGTTCTGCCACCGAAGTTGCGGTGATGTCCTGTTTGTCGAGAGAGAAAGTGTGTGTGTGTGTGTGGTGTGTTTGCTGTGTTGTCGCTGGCAACATCTTCCGCAAACGCCATCACCGCCAGCGCACTTTTGCGACAACTTGCTTTTTGTCCACCGCCGTCCGTCGTGTGTTGTTGCCCGACGAACTACCGCCTACTCCCTTGACATCACCACCTCACCTCTCACATTGCACGAAAATCAGGGTTGACAGCCGCCCTGCAGCTTAAGGGATGGATGAGACGACGTCCAGATCGGTCTCTGAGCAGCTAGGCGGTATGGCGGGAGATATGATAAGTGACCGGGGCTGGTCCGGTCCCAGGTCCGCGGGGGAGGCCGGGACATCTCCCAGCGAGCCAGACCAAGACCTCATTACCATACGGACGCACAGTAGGATACGGCTGGCTGCCAAGCCGTTTAACCCAAGGCCTGGGTCCCGACGGCGACCACGACCTCGACCGCATCTCGCAGAAGCAGAGGCAGCAGCAGCGGTGACCGCCGCCGGCTCCGCGGGAGATGGGCGATCCCACTTATCGTGCAGCTGTCTGCGAGGCCCAGAACCCGATGTCTCGTATCGCTGCGACGGCGCCAACTGCACTGCACACTCCCCCCTCCGTCAGAGGTCGGACATGCCAATCATACAGGGCTTAATCTCAGCATTTCGCTCCCTGACCGTTTGGTTGGTTCTTCGTATGCTGACAGCAGTAGGTTACTAGGTATAGGTAGTCTACGGAGTATTGGCTTTCCGTACGGATACGGTCGCGAAGGGAGGGTGTCACCCAAACGGTCGCAATGACTACAGCGCGAATGGCTTCGCCGTGATTCGCGACAGCATCCCACCATCACCAACACCACCACCGCTGAATCCCCCACGCCGAAGCGCGGATGACTCTACCGCGCCTTGAAGAACAGGCCGAAAGTCGGCGCTCTAATCACACTCGACAGCGGCAACGTGTAGCCTTCATAGGTTCGCCGGTGCAGCCAACACCATCGCGGAGCGATTACACTGCAACATGCTCTCCCAAGGTCTGGATGACCGCGTCCCATGGTCGGTCGGAGGGGCGCGTGCGGGAACTCTACGAGAGTTCTGCGCTCCAATCACCGGCCGGCGCATCGCGAAAAACGCAGTGTGCTAGCAGTGTGCAGTGTGTTGTGTGTTGCCGTCCGTCGCAATCACCACACGCAAGACCAGTGACACACTCGCATTTCGTTTGATGAGCAAGCCATGATGGACAGCGGAGGGGTGGGCGGCCCACCGCTCTTTTCTTCTGTTCGGTTTCTTGATTTCGCGGCGTCATGCCCACCCACTTCCGCTGCAGGCCTCGTCACGAAAGCCGATGGCGGCCCGCCTCCGGGAACCCATCATCGCAACCTTGAACCTCCCGACTTCTTCTCGCACCGAGCTGCAGGCCAAGGTCACTTACATACCATACTAGTACTACTGTACACGTACGGAGTACATGGTGTCGGCACACCCACCACACCCTTCCAATCCGTCCCTTCCGCGGCAAACCCTGCCTGTCACTTCATTGTCAAAAGCGTCGATTTGCCTTACGTGCGCTACCGACTGGGCTGCGTCGTGGTGCTGGACGGTGTCCCGATTCGCCCACTCGCCAGCCCATCGTGCATGCATCTGCCTCTCCCGATGGGCGAAAAGAAGAAGAAGAAAGCACCAGCTGAAACGGCACACACACGCGCACACCCTTCGCACGCCCTTGCCAAGTCACATTTCCCATACCTCGCCCATCGGAAGCAAACTGCGGTGCGACGGTCTCACCGCCCCTTGGTCATTTGAATACGTGGTGACTGAAGAAGATGTGACACGTAAAAACGAGGCTGCGAGACATGCGTCTGGAGCAGATCCAGATTGCTGTCTGGGCCCCCCCGCAGCAGCTACTAATGCGTGTGTGATTCCAATACATGACCTCAGGGAAAAAAAGAAAAGACAAGATCCAGACACTTTTCATTCCAGTTCCCCAGAAGGAGAGGATGCTTGCGACGTCCAGCCCCCCTGTCGCGGACGCTAACTGCCATATGCACCACGGCAATTGTCTCTGACTATGACGCCAGATCGTCAGGGGAAATGTGCAAAGAGGCCTCTGCTTGCTTCTGCTTGTACGACCTGGACGTTGAGAGAGCATGTTCGCGCCTTGAGTACACTCAAAATCTGCAATTGCTTCTTTTGCCTTTGTCTGCCTCGCACCGCACCGCACCGCACCGGACGGGGACGAGAAAGGCACGCATGTGGAAATAACGACGACTTCGTTTTGCCTGTTCATGATGTACTGAGAAGGGGTTTGTTGATTTGCTCTCCATCTGAGAGTACGGGACTAAATACCGAATAACCTGGGCAAATTGTGTTGTCTCTGACCGTCCCTCCTACTCCTACATTTTCATACGTTCACCTGCCTCTTCCCAAGAACTACAACATCATGTAGAATGTAAAGGGAAAAAAAAACAATACAACACAACACAATACAACATGACACCCTTCCTTCAATTTCAGTCCTCATCTGAACTAGAAGAACTGTCACTGTCACTTTCCGAAGTGTCACTGGCTACCTCAGACTCGCATGATCCTGACGCGGAGTTGCCAACATTATCCATGCGATCACATTCCTACAAACGGATTCGGCTACTTTCTCTCCACGTTTTGTTCCTGCACCACATCTTCGGCGGAGGCCAAGAAAGCAAAAAGGACGTACCTCTTTCCAATCGTCTTCAGATCCGTCATAGATGCAGCGGGGCCACAGGATATCCTCCATCAAGCCGCCGAGGGCTCTGCAGGTGGTCCTAGTGGCACCGCTGGAATATTCCCATCCAACCCCGTTGTCGAACCCACATCTAAAACCAGGGGGAAAGAGGAGGAGGTATTAGTCAAACGAAACCTCGGCAGCCGTAGGAGTCCCAAGGGGGCAAGCAGGGAGATGAACAACATACTCGCAACGCAGCGCTTGTGCTGGGACAAGAGCAGCAGCGGCAGCCCAGAAAGCGTAGGCAATCGGCTTCATTCTCGAGATAGCGACAGAAAAGAGGATTCTCACCAGATATCAACGAGTGAGGTTCTCTGGCGATGATGACAACCAGACAAATGCGATAGCGGCAAGACGTGGCTTACTTTATAGAATAGCCTGGGAAGATGGGAAGCGGTCGAGGGTCCTTTGACACAAAGGGACTACGCCCCACACCAGAAGCGTTCAACTAATTAACTACCTATACAAGGAAGCTGTTACAAGTAAAATGAGGCTGCTATAGACTGCTCCGGTCGCGAATGAGGGAAAAGTCTAATTGTGTTGTGTTCCGTTTGAAAAATGAAAATAAGCGCACGCCGGCTTGTATAATCAGTCTTTCTTCCGGCCACGGCGATAACCTTAATCAATTGGCCAGGACGGTTCAGCGAAATCATGTCTCGACCCCTATTAACGCGTTGTCAGTGATCTGCAAGTTTTTCCAGCTGGGGTTCGTGTGTACGCACTAGAATAATTACCAAGTGAGTATCCGTATCTGTACTGGCAAGGAGGGATTACCTCTGCAGGGAAAACACGAGCGGAACCGATCGACCGACAGCCCACGCCGTGTCGAACACCGACGGTCGGCTCTTTGGGGTAGTGAAGCACGCGTTCATACACCTTAATCTATTTAAATACCGTCGTCTGATGGTGGTGTTTGCCGCAAAAGGTTTGGAGGGCTCAGATGGCGTGCGTTGAGTGGAACCGCACGCGCGATGAGGTGGGATATGCTTCCGATGCTGGGCTCGGATATTGCGCGCGGTAAGACTCTCCTCTGCGTCTCCCGAACAGGAAATGTAGGCGATGCTGTTTCGTCGGCAACGGAATCGGAGGGGCGGTGATCGGAAGCTTATCGGGGCGATGGCGGTTCGGACAACAGGGCCGATGAGGTGGGCCCATGGGTGGAGACGGCGGGAGTCCGACGCCGGGACGGGGGATCCTGCCACTTGCCGTTTTTGGGAAGTCGGCGGCCCGAGAAGTGGATGGGTGCGGAGATCGGAACTTGTCCGCAAACGTCGCATGCACACCGGGTCACTTTCGTCTTCAACCATCTTTGAGACATAGACACTCTACGAGCTCACATGAACATGGACGGAGGATAGGTTTAAAGTACTCTATTGCAGCTTTTGACAGTCGCGAAACATGTAACCATCCAGAAGACGGATATACTCTAACAATAGCCGCCGGCCTCGTCAAAGACAGACGACTTGAAGTTGAAAAGAAAACACAATGAAAACCCATATACCTGAGGTCGAGATTATGTGTGTGTGCACCAGATGGACGATTGGCGGGATTCATACCATCCTCCCCAGTACCCTTCCCAGCTCCCCCCTACAAACCCAGAGAAAAACAGCGAAAAGGCTCTCCACTCTCGACGACAGGGCCAGCTTAGCGCAGGGGAAGCGTCTTCTGCGCGTCGCTGACGGTGCCGTTCTCGACGGCGGCGCGGTGTCCGCGGGAAATGTAGCCGTAGGCCGGGTAGTACTCGTCGAGCCAGGAGAAGAGCTCGAGCGCGCCGGGGGTGTTGCGCCAGTCGCGCATGAGGTCGAGGGCGATGGAGAAGAGGGAGACGATCTGCACGCCCGACTGCGCCATGCGGTCGTTTGAGATGTCGCGGATGAGCTCCGTCGTGGTGCCCGAGGCCTCGACGTTGGCCCAGACGGAGTAGCCCTCGGCGCGGAGGGAGAGGGCGAGGAAGGTGGTGCAGACGTCGGTCGTGATGCCGGCGAGGATGATCTGGGACTTGTTGGCGGCGCGGACCGCGTCGCGGAAGTCGGAGTTGTCCCAGGCGTCGACCTCGCCGTTGCGCTTGATGAGCGGGGCCGAGGGGTGCATGTCGAGTATCTCCTGGGGGAGGGGGCCGTTGGGGCCTGGGAGTTGTCAGTGGGAGTGAGCAAAGACTGATGGAGACGTGAGGAGGGGGATAACATACCGGTCTCGGCGGAGGTGGTCAGGACGACGGGGAGGTCAAAGACATTGGCCAGAGAGGCGTGGGCGAGCATCGCGTTGCGGTACAGCGTGGGGTCGAAGTCGCGGGCGAGGTTGAAGAGGCCCTCCTGCATGTCGACGACGAGGAGCATCGAGTCGTTCTTGTTGAGGCGCTCCCAGGGGACGGCTGCGCGTTGTCAGTCGAGTCTCTGGTGTCCCGGAGGGCACTGGGGTGAGCTTACCGTCACCGACAACGGTGGAGATGACGGCCGAGGCCGCGAGAGTCAGGGAGAACTTCATATTGATGGGGGAGAAGGGTTGGTAGGTGGTCCTGGAGCGAGGTGCTTGAGTCTGTGGTTGAGATGAGATAAGAGACTGTGAAGCTGCTGGATGAGGGTAAAGACAAGATCGGATGAAGGTGAGAATCAACCGTCTATATATAAGGGAGTTCTGATGTTGCAACGCAGGCTTGTTCAAGAGTCCCGTTACCTTGGACCCGGAGTCGAGTCCGCGCACTCGACGTTGTGGTTCATGGCACAATCTCCATGGTCACCGCCTCCGGATCTCGCCCTCAGTATGCGTCATTTCCCTCCCGGTCCTTTTCTCCACGATATTCTTCAGTCTCAACGCGGTGTAACAGCCTCGCCTCGCCGGTCGTCCTCCTCCATCCCCACACTAAATTTCCCCTTTTGGCAGTATGCCCAAGCCATGCTTGGGTATGATTTGACAAGCACCGCAGTAACCATTGCCTGCAGTTAGTCAGCTCCCCACGTCGTCGCTCGGCGGGGGGGCACCTCAAAGCGATCCAGCCTTTAGGGCAATACTGGACGCGTCCCAATTGGACTTCCAGCGCCTACCGAGCGGCCCGGAGCGGGGCCGGGCGGTGGAACTCCGCTCGGTGCGACCCACACCCGCATATGAACTGCGGAGAAGACGAGGCTTTTCGAAAGAAGTCGTCAATCTCACATACCGTAATCTGTCTCTGCGCTTGGCTAAGCTTGGCATAAGCAGCGAGATTCTGGGGTATGGCTCGCCCCAACGCGTGGGCTTGACTAAGCTCGCAGCTAGGCGTTGTCATCAACGGCACTATGGAGAGGAGACGAACATCTTCACTCAGTCAACTTCATCTCCTTCCAGCCCCGCCTTGCACGCTTCGGGCTCGACACCCCCGACGGATTTACGGACTTGGCTTGTTCGAGAAAGGCGGGTGACAAACGATGGGGAACTCTTCACGTTGGCTTAGCTAAGGACCTACCCCCCCCTGTCGGTATTTGGTGAGATGCGGCCCGCTTTGCTGCGGGGCGATGCAGGCTCGCCGATGCCGCACTTCTTCCAGACCATCTCTACCGATATCTTGTCCATCAGTCGTCTAACTTGCTCCGATGCCTATACCACAGGGTGGAGGACAACCACTCGGTAATTACGAGAATTGACCACGAGCACTGACTTACCCGGGCTTAGTAACCCTAGTCTCAACGATGTGCCTCGTCAAGACGCGGATCGTTGTCCCCAATCAGGAGCAGCTGGGGAGACACTCATGGTTTATCCACAAGCTCACGTCCTGCTTACCACAAGTGGAAGCTAACTAAGGTATGCTCGACACAAGGCTGAGTAAGTCACACATGTTCCCTGCAGTTGATGCCCGGCTTTCTGGCAGAATCTGGCAGCTTCATCTCCATTTTACGGAGATTTCGATGCCCATCTACATGGGTATATTGATTTCCCATGTTCCCCTTGAAGGCCGAGCGGTGGTGCCTGGAAGAGTTTCCGCGGAAAATACATCGCCTTCAAGGTAGCTTCTGGTGAGGTACATGACAAGGACCAAAAGCCATAATTCTATGACCGACATCTTGTACGAAAACATACATCAACAATCTCCATCCGCAGTCATCGAAGTCGAGCATCCCAGCTTCCTTCACTTGTTGTCTCACTGTTTCCTTACGCTCTATTCGAACCCTCATCAAAAGCGTCTACCATGAGCTATCGCTCAGGTGGCGGGCGTTTGTTTCGTTGTTAGGATCCAGTGCCTGAAGCGTGGTCTCATACCCAAGCCTCCGGGATCTTTACTCGCTATGGGAGATTATTCGGTGCGCATGACACAAACGCTGAGGCTGTGGCAAGAGATGGCAAAGTCCTCCAGCTACCTATTCTGCATAATGATGGACTACTAGAGAAGTTTGCTTGTTATGTTTCTCAAACGATGGGGTTGCCTCGTACCACAAGACCATGAATCAAAGACACGCAGCACATAGTTCCAGGCCCACCACCGCATGAATACTTCTGGCTCCTTGGCTTCGCGTTTTCTGAGGTGCTTCCCGCGAAACCTACAACGGGAGGGCCATTGATGTTCAGCTCGGCGTGGACCACTGGTCGTCACGGTTATTGCGATGGAAGCCTTCCCGTGGCAACACCAAATAAACAAGTGTTTGACGAGTGTTTTCCTACAGAGAGAAACACATGTTTCTCTGCGGGCTACCGGTTGCTTCTGATAAAGAGCACAGTATGGCCCAAAACAAAAGAGAGCAAATACATGCCAAGGACCAATCTAGAGGGAAACATCCAGGGAGGCAGGCTAGGGGGCCATATTTCAACTTAAAAGACTCACAATCAACCAGGTTGATGTCAAAGTTGTTTGGATAGACACGCGTTCTCAATCACCCACTGCAGAGGTGATGTAAAACCAGCAAAACATGGTCAACATTCATAAGTCTTACTCAAGCTTAAATACTCCAGACCTTCTCCCAAGTTATGAAATTGGTATTGGCATTATCGGAAACATAATATTGTCCCGTCTCAAAGACATAGCTCCAAGTTGAGATGGACTCTTCAAAGTTCTTTGCCTGTTTCAGTCTCTTTAGTGAAGGCTAGAGGTCTTTCTATTCGTTTAATAACGTATCTGTCTGCTCTGATGCTATGCTTAGTTCAAGAATAGGTTGAATACTAGAACGATTCCAGGTTGATAGACGTTCATTCATTGACACAAACCAGGCTTGCACCAGAAAAGAGTATTCCAGAGCTTGCCTTTGCATGATATGAGATTCCATTAGATTGAACTATCAACAACTAGACCTTTCGAGAAACACCATTGCAGAATTAGTTACAAGTTCTTATTGAAACTTTCAGCAATATGGTGTTCTCTCTCTAACGACATTATAACTCAAAGATAGGCATACCTTGAACTATCATTCTACATCTTGCGATACAATAACTTGAGACTATGTCTGGAGATATAGTGTACACAGTCTGAGGTCTTTGGGAGTAGACAGTATACATTCTCACTGAGTGATTATCTATCTGACTTATGATGTTGAGGGCTGGGCCCGTGGCCACCTACGGCCACGTCACGTGACAGCCGTAGGCCTACAGCCATATGGCCGCCCTCTCGCCCACTGTAGTGGCCTTGAACCTCTCCCTCTACAGACATTCAGACATCACCAATTGCGCCCCAATTGCCCTCATTGCCCGTGAGGTCACACATATGATCTCTAAGTAATCTTTGGTTGGTACATATAAGCAGCCTATCAGCAAACTCATTCAATGCCTTGTTATAACCAGATTAAAGATATTCTTGGGCCTGTGGCGATTAATTATAGTAATAGTTCCAGCTCAGACCATGAGAATCTCAGCAAAAAGACAGTTGATATTAAAAATGGCACGAAGGACAATGGCATTACTCTCTATCCCCTTGTTTACGAACTTATAAAGAATTACGACATTATGCTAGATAACCTTGGCCAGAACAAGGCCAAAGACAATAAGACCACACACAGATGAGGTGCAGAGATACAGCATCTATAAAGGAGCATCATCTGTCGTCACAACTTTGGCTGCATATTCAAAAGGCCTCCCTAGAGAATACTTGGCAGATGACTTCAAGGATCTTACAGCAATATTTAAGAGGGAATTGCATTAACTGATTTAATTATCTTATCTACGAGCCGTAATTACACATGGGCCTGCTGCTTCTCATGGTATAGATCTTCAAGATGAAGCAAGAACAAGCAGTAAAATTTGCGCCTGCTCTGTTACGCCAGTGCCTCTGGATCCAACCTGGTCAAGGTTGCTTGGTGACTTGTCTGAAGATATTGAGGGGGAGCCTTAGCACCAGCCGGGGCATACCTTGCCATCAAACTTACCACGGTGGCGGGTGGCAGGTAGTTTTTGCTTCTTAACGTAACTGAGCAATAGAGGCAGTTGTCCCTCACTTGCGGCATTGACACTCCATAGGTTATGAGCCCAGCTTATATTTCATTGTTGCGATACGTTTAGGATCCATCACTTCAACAAATTACTTTTTCCTTTCGTTGCCCTCAATCGATCGCTACGCAAACGCGACCTTCACCTACTATACCAATCGATCGCGACGCGAAAGCAACGTTCCCACCCCACCACCACTGAACAGAACTCGCTGAAAGACGCGATAACGTCAGATACACATCGTCGTTGTGGCTGACGGAAACAACTACAGAGCGGTTTCAGAAGAGTCACTTCCTTCGACACATACAGCACGTAATATAGTCTAAGAAACACAGCTTCATGTTCAGGGCGAACAATAGTCGCATCAATACAGTCAGGATAGACTTCCATTCTGATTTAATGGAGGCAAATGGAGAGGCGAAAACTGGAGGAGAAAAACTGGAGGATAAACACTATTATAGAATAAAAACTGCGTGTCTGTCCACCACTGAAGACAGACTTGACTCTGTGATACAAGTTTCAGGGGAAAAACAATTGAAGCCCTTTGTCAAAACAACAGGCATAGTCAGGACAATGAAAATTGACCAACAAACATCGCAGACAAAGCCATCCCAGCACGAACCTAGCGTCGTCGGATTAGACATCGGCCTCCAGCACGGGAATGCGGGTCCAGATCGCCATCTCCCGGCCCCGCATACCGGTGCATGTGCCGCACCGGAACCGGGGACATGCCTGTCATGCCCCGGCACCGACGATCCCGTCCGTCCCGTCCCTTCCATGGCGCGCAGCGCAGCGGACAGGGCCCAGACGCATGTCAAAACCAACAGAAGCATATCACCAACCTCAGCAAGGCACGTACACGCGAGACGCAGCCCCGTTTCCCACCGCCATGCTCTGTCGAGGCCGAAAGTTGCGGTGGCTGGGAGACATCAACATACTCAACGCTCCCAGTTGATCAATATAACCCGGCCCTGGACTAAGGCACGAATACGAAGCATCGCCGACATAAACCACTCTAGCTCCGCATACGCGCCGGAAATCGCCTCACCGACTTCGCTTCAACGCCCCGCGATCGCTTCGCTGTCCGAAACCCACCCATCTCATTGCAAAGACACAATGCTCGCAGGATGGAGTTACACCCGACGTCCGCTGTCGGCCACGAGAACACATTCTTGTGACGTCGCACGTGTGACATGTACCAATCAAGCGCACCAGCCTCCATAGGCAGCTTTCATGAAAGCGTCCCGATGAATGGCGGGGGAGACGGGTGCACGAGACCACGTGCTCAACGCTGGGCGCCTAAAAAGGGCCCCATCGTGGCACGAAATAGATTTGCAAGGCGAAAACTTCAGTTGGCGACGAGAAATAACCCCGCTCCAGGGACCTCATACGTGGGACAAGGGCACATGACAGCGATGTGCGTCTTGCATCATGTTTGCTCACCGCTCAGCTGTGCCGCGCACTTTCTTTTTGAAAAATCAACGTTGACTGTGATCTTCGTCGATGAATGCCCCACGCAACAACTCCCAGCCACCCCGTCCGAGTGCTCTGGGGTGATGGGATGTGAGAGGGCAGTATGAGACAGTTTGCGGCATAGGGAGAATCCAGAATATTCCCCGGGGCGGGAACACGAGCAGAGTCAGTAAGGCGTGAAGCATTGCATTCGAGACTCACTTAGGTAAGTCACCAAGAACACCGCCGCCGCCTCTCGCAGCCCGATCCCTTCCATCACAGCTCGAAATGTGCGAAGGCCGATCCGCCGCCCGCCACCTTTCCGCCTCACCCCGCGCACGCGTCTCAGTGTGGCCGTCATGCCCGTGGGCGACTGTCTCGCGGGTTCCCCTATGGCTCATGCCGGCCGTAAACCGGGGGACGACCTGCGGGTCCATGTCAAATCACAGATAGCGCCGTCTGAATCACACGCGGCTAGGCCGCATGCGGGCGGCTGGGCGGTTGGTCAGGGGTCCTGCGATGTCAGTCAGCACAGCAAAATTGGGTTGCGAGTAGGGAGCGTGATTATTCAGAGGGCGATTGCCATGCGATCGAGGCGTGTTGGCTCAGGCCACGGGCACAAGGTGACTGAAGGACAATGAGGAAGATGTGACGGGACAGGGATTGGCTCGGCGGTGATGATCTCTGCAGATACATAGAGCTGCAGCTGAAGGTGATCAGACGAAAAGACTGGGGGAGCAGAGTGAGCCGCCGGGATTGTCGTCTTGTTTGTGCCCTGCGGGCTGCCAGAATTGTCGACTCGTGGTTGATAAGATGCTCTGATTTCAGCCATTTGCACGCTTTCTAAGACCTATTTCGGGCGGATGTGAGAGTCGGTTCAGAAGTCAGAAGTGCCCCGCGCGCCGGGAGGGATGGGATGACAGGACAGGGGTAAGCGAGCCCAGGATGGATTTCGCTCAAGGCGCAGATTCCGTGATGCCACGAGGTGGTGTGCTACTCTCGCAACTGAGACCACTCGAGTCTCCAATCCAACGTCCAAGATAACTTTTACATCACTCGATATGACAGTCGAGTAGGCAACCCTCATCTTTTCGTAGAGATACGCCCTGGTCGGGGCCGCATCGACCTTTTGTCACGGGACGCGGGCTTTCCGCGCAACTGGGATTCTGGCGCTGGTCTGGGGCCGCTAGGACCTCGTTGACATTCTGGGAAAGCTGTTCGTGTGGGTTCTCCTCCGTGTGGGTATATGAAGATTCCCAATTGCAGAAACGGCATTGCGTGAGCCACTCGTCGACGATTACATGACGTCCACCCGTATGCGAGCGTATGCGAGGTCGCGCTGACCGCCAATGAAGAAGGCAAAGCGGCACAGCAGCTTCCCATTCGTCGCACAGCACTTTGCAGCTCCCAGCCACAGGCCTCCTTGATTCCTACAGGCGTGGAATAGATCGCGGCCTGCGCGGTATGCTCGAATCCCCTCTTTGCTATCGAGACTGCTGTGCTCCCCGAGAGGCACGATGTTCGAGTCCATCTGTTGTGATTTTCGAATGGCGTTGAAGACGCCCGTTGGTTGGTCGCCAGCCATTGCCGTTGAGCCGGTGCATACCGCGTCGCTGACAGCTGTTGGCTTCGCAAGAATCAGTTGGTACCGCATATATGCATTTTGCGGTCGGCCAGCAACGCATGCAAGAACTGTGTCGCCTGATGTTGAGCACCGCACGATATCAAGGGGCGCCGCCTACGGCTGCCAGGCACATTTTCTTAGCTCAACATGCTGTAGACACTCCTGGCCGCTGTGTTGGATGAGTGATAGATCCTACGTTGATCTCAGAGATCGAATGTCAGATGGAGCAGCAGTGCGTGGGGCAGCATTTGCCAAGCATTCAGGGCCCCAAGAGTAGCGTAGCTCTTAGGAGAGCATTGATGTTCAGCCTGTGATGTGATTCCTCATCAAATGAGATGTGATGAGCAAGCACGCCGATTCGTTCCCCTAGCAAGATTGAACATACCCTTCGACCAGCTATCATCGGGTCTGTTTGGCCGAAGAATCCGAAAGCTGAGCTGATTGAAGAAGCCTGTTGTGGCTGTTCGCGTGCGACTATCACCGTCACATCAGACGTGAAAGGCCAAAAGCGTAATGCCGGTTCCGATGACGCGGAATGTCGGGCTTTCTATTGGAAGATTGAGGGACATCTGTGCCGTGAATATTGATTCTTGTGACTAACGTCGATCATCGGGTCTAGTTCGTTGGAGCGGCCGAGCCGAAGGGAAGAGGAAAGCGAATGTTAGTGGTAGACAGCTTAGCAAATCCAGCGTCGATTAAAAGATGTCGAAAATGGGAGCAGAGTACGTGGTAGGCCACGGAATAAAGCCAAAGGCGAAATCGACCGGCAAGACCAAAAAGGAACCTCGAGGCCAGACAGGTTAGCCTGACGGCAGAGCAAGGAGCCAACCCCTGCTGCCGAGCCAAGGCCATGTACGACATGACAAGGGGTTGTGGTTGTCGCACCAGCACATCTCTCAATTGGAGGAACGTTCTTAGAAAAAAACTCAGTCTCATCTCGTGTGCCTTGTCGTCAACAGCCAGCGACCGGTCAACTTGTTGACGGTTTGCCTCGGGAGTATTGGGCATTGGGTCAGGCGTGATTGCTTCTCAACAAAGCCGTCATGTCGCGGTGAAAGCCGTGGCTTGCGCTTTTGTTAATCCCGGTCGGCCGGTGAGCACCGCCGTCGACCGGCGAGGCAAACGGCTTGCAGTTTAGAAATTTCTTCGAAGCCATGACCAAACGCCACCGAACATGATTTGATGTCAAGACGGTCAGCTGGCCGGAAGCTTCACCGACTGCAAAGCAAGCACCATGGCCCCGAGCTGTGCCGTTGCTGACTGCTTCTGAGTTTTTTCTGTCCCTCTTCTGGAACCAATGAAGCCTTCTTCCATGGGAAAGAGGTAGGACGACAGTATACGAGAAGTAAGGTACAGGTTGCATATCAAAATGGTCGAAAATCTCATGCTGGGTGCCTGAAGACCCAGGGAAGAGCTCGCCCAACAGGCAGCCACCCGTGGCTAGAAGTCCAGGGTGATGTTCATGATGGTTGCTGCGGGGGATAAAGCGTCCGTTCCGGAGTAGCATCGCGGGTTCGCAAGAGGAGAAAGACGTGTTACGTACCTTGAGTATGTGACATCCTCCCAGGCGGTGCCTCACATATGAAGCAGAACCTTGCCCCAGAACTGCAGCCATACCTTAATGCGGACGTGCTTCGTTCATGCACGGGGAAGGTCCCGGTGAGGTTGCATGCTTGACCAGTGTGTGCGGGTTTGAATCCCATTAGCGGCCGGTGAGGGCAAAAGAAAATGAGGCTGTCGCCTCTGTAGATTCAATTGGGCTGCCTTCGGACGGTTTCTCAGGGGTTGCGTCGTGGTATTGATATCCGGGGTCCAGAGAATAAGGCCCGCCGAGACCAGTTGATAAGAAGGGTGTGAAAGAGCACGAATTGGAGTCTCCGGCCGGCGACAAGTTTGAATGGTGGTGCGGAAGACATATCTCTGGGCGTGGGTCCGACATGAGGCAATCTGGTGCAACTTGTCGCCCCAAAAATGATGCCATACCATTGTCGTGATATTGCGATAGACCAAGATATTGGCCAATGCCCCATCCAGACAGCTGCTCAGAGTCAACTTTGGGTACTTGCCAGCATTCACGACAATGCTGAATATGAATTGGGCCCGGACGCGGATAATCGCAGACGTCTATCTGATACGGATCACTTTAGGAGGTCTGTGTCGTGCATGAAATGCGTGGTAGTGATCGGCCCGCGGGCGTAACGAGCCAACATGAGACGAATGCAGTAATGTACAGGAGCACTCTGTAGTGGCAGTCGAATCCTGGACGTGGTACCGGGGGGCAGCAGAAGCATCAGCAGGGAATGCGTGCCATGTACGAGGCAATTGCACGTCGCTCGGCCGTTGAAAACCCCGTCTGCGTGCAGACAAGGCGAGAGGGGAATAGTCCGACAGTGGCACACTGGCACAGAGGTCGGGTTCAAGTCCAACGTGAAGCGGAGGTGGAGACGGGTGAGGGTGATGGATGGTGGCCGCTTGCGTGCCGGCCAGCGGGATGTGATTCCAGACCCACGCCGGCAGAGACGAAGGCGAAGGATGCGAAAGTGGCGTCGATTGCAGCTTCTGGAGCCAAGAGGCCATTGATGGCTCCAGGTGAAAGTTTTGATGTGTCGAAGAAATCTGCTGCTACAAAGCCTTTTGAGTATCGAAGCGGAAGGATGGAACGTAAAACAAATGGCATTGCAGGTGGCCGAAGAGCGGGTGAGGAATGATGGTGGACGACGATATCTGATAATGGAGAGTGTCAGTCCATAAGGTAGTGTCCAATCGTAGACATGCTCCAGCTCGTAGCATTCTCGCCTTGATTGACATCGAAGAAATAAGAAAGCAGGACTGCAACCTACAAGTACATACACTAATTGGAGCAGGGAAAATATTCCGTAGGGGCCGACAAGGAACTGAGGTGAGGTTGCTGCGTGAGGTTGCTGCGTGAGGTTGCTGCGTACCCAAGGTCAAGGTCAAGGCAGGTAGGTTGGATGAGGTGAAGTTGGTGAGGTGGCACAGACGGGGAAACAGCCACAAGTAGTGGCTACCTAAGGTTGTGGCGTGGAGAGGCGTGACTTAAGCGGCGGCTGTTTGTACCGAGTACTTGCAAGTGGACCCAAGTGGGTCATCAAGCGGGAGGTTAAACGCGATGAACCAGTCAAAGGCTTCTTCAAGGGCCCCCTGCAACGCACCTGCTGAACACAAGGCACCTGCGGCTCTCGATTGGCCCCATGCAAGTTCCTTAGGCGCCGTCACCCTTTCCTCGGCGCGTAGGTTCTTTCAACCCTGGCTCCCTGTCGTCTTCACTGTCACCTCTCTCCGTCCTCTCTCGTCTTCCTCTGTCCCTCTGTCCCTCTGTCCCAGCTCCCTGTCCTCTAGCTTCCTTGCTGCTGGCTTGCTTGCTTCTCCTCAGCATTGCTACGCGGCATCGCCCAACCACACGCTTTACCTCGTTCCCGCTCCTCGTCGGTCTCTCTTCAAGGCAGTCTATAGGCTGTCTGCCATGTCGTCAAGATCGTCCTGGAGGTACTAGCAATGTACGGAGAGGCGAATCAAGTGTGCTTGTGCTAGGATTCACCACCATGCCCACAGCTCGGAGGAAGGGCGTCATGCCATTCGCGCTCCCACTTCACTTGTCCGCAGTCCCCAGATGGAGATGCATACCGAGTGCTCCTTACACTACTCATACTTGGAGGCACATACCTCGCACATTGTGCATTCCACAGCAGTACACAGTACTGTGAGGTACCTTTGACGCTCTCAAAGCCAGCATCTGATACCAAGTGCTTCTTCTCGATACTGGTACACTATCAAAACCACAGACGGAAGACGTTCCTCAGCGCTCCGCTTGAGACAACCTCGCTGGAGAACAGCCTCCCAAGGACGTCACAGCAAAGCCAAACGCGGGATGATGCGCTTCTTCACCTAGGGCGATCCATTGTCATGTTTGTCTCGCCAGCCAGGGTCTGCGAGTGAAGGAAGACGAGAGGCCCGATGAAGGATGGGAACAAAGGTCAAGCCGAGCTAGCTGGGCACCGCCTCGCCTTGCTTGATAGGCCGATATTCCTGTCCCGCGCGCACATATACACGCACGCGGGCAAGCATCGCAAGCAGCATCGCCAGCATCGCCAGCACCGCATCGCAGCACCGTACAGCACGTCGCAGCATAGCACAGAACAGCAAGCAGAAGTCCAAAGTAAACGTCCGTCTCGTTAAAGCAACTAGCAGCTCGGAGACCTAATTATGGCAGAATATTGATGTACTGCCCTGCTCGAAAGACACTCTGCTTGCTCGACTCGACAAGCTGCCCAACCACGCCGCTTCGCCCACTCGACCATCTCCACCACACCTCGGACCCTGGTCGAAATGCTGCATTCTCCCCAATTCTGACCCCTCGGCACCGCAGTGGCTTGCACCTTTGAATGGGCTTGACAGGGTCTCGACGTCTCTCGACGACGACCACCCACCCCCGTCGAACGTCCACAGAACCATGCAGCTTCTCGGCTCAACCAGATGAGAGCCGGACCGTGTCCGCTCCTCAGATTTCTCGACCATCCAACGGACACCTCTAATTTCATGGTCAGGGAATCGTCGTCCAGTGACGAGCTAGCTCGACGACTTAGGCGCCATGCTCCATGTTGCTTGACTCTCATCCTCTTTGGCTCCATCAACTCCCCGTCCACACCCCTTCGAGCCCGGCCTATCTTATTGCCCATCTACCCTTTTCGATCCATTCTTTTCCTTCTTTTCTCTGCTGCCGCCACTGCTCGTTGTGACCTAGAAGGCTCTTCACTCGTGTACCAACGCGTGTGGTGAGACTAGCCAAAGAAACCGTCTTGCGACTCAAGCGCCGACACGCCCCTCGAAGCTGACCTTATCCAACGACATCGCCATCCGCCACCAACAGTACCGCCGTGAACAGAGACAACTGCATCACTTTACAGATCCATACACACCCTCCGCCTGCGTCTATAGCGTCTTACCCCCCTCTCAAACCGTCCCGACAGACTGTTACCTAACCGTCTTTTAACACCCCGTCTCCCAGACCTTTTTTTCTTCTTCCTCTTCTGTCCTACCTTTACTTGGTATTCTACAGCAGACGAAGACTTCAACCCCGCGCCGTAAAAAAGAGGCACTGCCAGTGTACGACGGCGTGAGCAGCATCTGTACCACAATCGCGAGCCAACAAGAAAGCTCTTCTACGAACCAGCGCCTACGCCGAGTATCCGCGAGCTTGGGACCTTGAAACGTGGTGGACAGCCGGTCCGGGAACGGACATTGCAAAGTGCTTCATGTGATGGTCCAAGTGGGATAGGTGTAGCTTCCCGACTGTTCTTGGTTCGCCACGAAGCAGCCGGACGGGCGCTATAGTCGTAACGGGTTGGTAAGTTGACCCGTCTCACAAGAACTCATGCACCCTCTTTCGGTTCGAGGTCGCTCAGAGGTCCCGGCGGACAAGAACCTGCAGTTGCTCCCTGAGAAAGTTGTCATCCCAGATGCAGCTTGCCGGCTAACATCGCACCGGGTCGCAGATCGAAATCCGAAAAAGGGATATAGTGCCATCATGTCCGCCTCCGCGAGAAACCGAACCGGGACCGTTAGCTCTGGGAGGTCGTCAGCAAGAGGCCGGAGCAATGAGATGCAAGACTTCACCATGTCGCAGCCAAATATTGCGCGTTACTTTGAACCATGCGCCGCCACGGCCTCCATGTTTCTGTACGCGCAGGGCAACTCCATCGTCTGCTGTCACCACGATACTCTCACAATCGAGAGGAGATTTTCGAGACACTCGGACGAGGTACGCCTTCTCGCTGTTGACACGCAGAGCGAAGTTGGTGCCGGAAGACTGGTAGTGAGCTACGATGCTGGGCAAACGGCCATCGTGTGGGATCTCATGAAGGGAGACGAAGTGGCTCGATTTGCATCGTATGAGCACTTGACCACTGCCGCGTGGATGCGGAACGGCAATGTCGCCTTTGGTAAGTACTTCGTACACGTCGAATAAAGAGAGAAAAAAACGAGTTTCTCACGCGTCTCTAGGAAACACGCAAGGCAACATCATCCTGTTCGAGCCGACAACGTCGGAACACATTTCTTCAAGAACCATTGACCAGATCGCAGTAACGGCACTCGCCCCGGCCGCAGACTGCCGGACCTTTGCAATCGGGTATGCTTGGCAGAAACACCAAGACTTGGCTACGTGAAGCTGACCACCAACAGTTACCAGAATGGTTCTCTGCTGATTGCAACTCTGCAGCCGCGTTTCACAGTCCTGCACAATCTCGGCACCTCAAGGGCGCCATCGCCGATCGTGACTCTGAACTGGCACGCGTCATCTTCCAAGCAAAAGTCGGACATGCTGGCCTCTCAGACTCACGATGGCGATTTGCGAGTCTGGAGCGTATCCAAGTCTTACAGCAGCGATGACCCTGCCAAGGTTGTCAGAATCCTCAAACGCACCGACAACTACTCGTCTGGTCCCAACTGGATGGGCTGGTCCAAGAACGGCCGCATCATTCAGTTTTCCGACTCGTACGTCACAATCGCCACGCAAGACTTACGCGCGCGCTTAGAACATGCACTGACGATCGTCACAGGGAAACCCTCTCATGGGATGTTCGTACCAAGCACGTCACTTGGGATAGCATCCCGACCCTTGAGCATGTCAGAGGTCTGGCCGTGTATGGCCCTGGCGCCAGTCTCTTCACCCTCGGGGCCAACAACACCGTGCAGCAGTTTGACCTCAACACCCCGTCCATCATGGTGGCGAACGTCCAGCACCCTGCCAACCTGTTGCCGCCGTCTCCGCCAGTATCCATTGAGGAGCAGCAGTCCCAAGCGACGGCGACGACCATCGTCACCGACTCTGACGCCACTTCTGGGACCATCGAGATGGGCATCTCGGAAAGTGACGAGGACCACATGTCACCTTTCGACCGCATCGTCGGCCGCAAGGAGACCGGCACGCCCAAGGCGGTCATGGCCGAGCCCTACGAGACCGACTCTGCCAGTGCAGCATCCAGCCGCAGCGGCCATTCCCTCGGACTGTCTGCCATCTCCAAGGACTCCGGCTCTGGCTCCCGGACGCCGGGCATTTATCCTTCATCGGCCGTCTCCCGCGGAACCGAGAACACTTGGATCTCTGTCGGTTCATCCCTGCCGTCCGCTGCTCCGTACCAGGAGCGGGACATGTACTCCATGAGCGGCACCTCAATGTTGAGCGGCACCTCAATGTCTTCGTACCGCTCTCGCCGCTCCAGACCATCGCGTCTCAGGAACGAAATCGTCCCGAGCCCGGTCGACAACAAGGTCGCAGACCTCTTCAAGTACACCAGGAGCCGGCTGAGCGACATTCCCTACAAGCGCCCGGCAATGGCGGATACCACCAGGCTCACCAATGACGATCTTCGAAAGCAGATGTTGAGCACCATCTTCGGTTGGAACAAGGAGATCGAAGACCTCATTCGGGAAGAGTTGAGCCGACACCAGTCTGGCTCGCCAGCCCGCATCCTTCTCCTGAGGTGGCTCGGCGACCTCGACGCGGACGTCATGGCAGCCGGTTCGTCTTCCATGACGTCGTCTGACTGGATGATGCTGGCGCTCAGCGGCATCGGAGGCCATGCGTCGCAGCACAAGCTCGGCAGAGCATACGTTCAGAGGCTACTGGAGCATGGCGACCTCCATGCCGCGGTCACCATCTTGATCGGCATGGGGGACCACAACGATGCCATTGAGATTTACGTCTCTCACAAGAAGTACATGGAGGCTCTCATCCTGACCTGTCTCTTCTTCCCCGCCGTCTGGGAACGTCAGGTGTCAATCATCAAGAAGTGGGGAGAATGGGCCGTGATGCATGGCCAGCAGCAGCTCGCAGTCCGATGGTAAGTCCCTTGCTCAACGTTTCCCGAATGTCATCTGACAGCACGATAGCTTCGCCTGCACTGGTGCCGAATCCGACGAGCCATGGTCGTCCCCATCCGCCGCTCAGGTCACCTTCCAGAGCATCAACCAGAGTCTCAACCAGAACATTCCCGAGATCCTCTCACCGCCCCTGTCGCCCCCTGGAATCAACCGCGGTCCCCAGAGAAGCATCGCAAAGACGTCTGCTCTGAAGCTCATCACCTCTTTTGGCGAACAGGGAGGCGGAAAGTCCAAGTTCTTCTCCCAAAACGACGGAGGTCAGACCCCCATCGCCGCTGGGCCTACTCCCATCGCGGACTCTGCTGTGTCACCTGGCGGCTTTGACGTGACCACGGCCTTCATTCGTCCGCCGAACCGCAGTCAGTTCAACACGCCAAACTCTGCGAGATCTGGAACTTCTGCCTTTAGTCGCAAGCGTCTCCCATCCATCGGAGAGGTTCCCGCAGACTTGTCGCGTGAGCAGCTTCAAGAAGACGTCGACGAGATGAACGCGCGCCGTGCCGTCTACGCGCGAATGTCGTCAGCCGAGCAAGACAACCTTGCTGCCGGCCTGACCCTGCAGCGGGCCGCCACTGCCAGTCCTATGATGATGCGTGATCAGTACAAGATGGTCACCGCCCGGATGAGAGATCCTCCGCCTCCCTCGCCGGATGCCAGAATGATCATCAAGATGGAGGGAAGCCTGCACCAGCGCAACGGGTCCAGAGACCGCAAGCCCAAGGGCCTGCATCTTGCGCTGGAAGGACTCGACAACTTGGCCAACGAGACCGTCTCTCCTGAGCAGTCCGTCTCGTCTTCGACACGTTTCCACTGGCCTTCTCGGCGACGTGGTCCAGGATCCGTGGCCAGCTCGGTCAATTCTCACTCGACGACCGGCAGAAGCTACCGAAGCAACACCACCGGCGGCAGGCAGGACTACATCCACAGCCTCGACACCGCTCAGCGCCTCCAACAGCGTAAGCAGCGCAGTCGTCACAGCAGCCGAGAGAACCGACGAGATGGCTCCAGTGGCCGGGATCGGGATCGCGACCGCAGCCGCAGCCGCAAAGCAGCCTCGCGCGAAAGCTCGTCGGATCGTGGCAGAGCTTCCAACCGCACCTGGCCCAAGCCGAAGCGATCTCCCACGTCGCCCATCCCCATGTCTCCGGAGGACCTCATCAACCTGAGCACTCCCAAGATGCTGCCCGAAGCTGGCGAGTCTTCCACTGCCAGAAAGGTTAGCAAGAGCAGGAAGGTCACCAGCCGCACCTCTAGCCGAGGCAGCCAGGGCCGTTACCGCAGTCCCGAGGGGAGACATCGTCCTCCTGCGTTGGACCTCCGTGGCCGCAGTCAAGATCGCACGGGGTCGCAAGTCAGGTCGCCTTCGTCTCCTCTCCCACTCTCAGCCAACCTGATCCACTACATGGGGTCCGAGGACGAAGAGGATCTGGCCAAGGCCATCATCGCCCAAGAGTCTTTCAGAAATAGGCACAATAGGAGCACAAGCCAGGCCGGTTCCGTCAAGGGGCCTTCTCCCGAGCTCCAAAGAGAAGTCCCTCGACGGGAACGGTCCGAGAGCCGCCGCCGTAACGCAGAGAGTGCCGAGCAGTCACTTGATGTTCCTGCGGTGCTGTCCAAGTCACGCGCTGCCTCAAAGGAACATGCTGGTGACCTCAAGGCCATGAAGGACGAGAGGCAGCGGAAGAAGGAAGAGGCGGCTCGCGAGCTCGAAGAGCGCCGCAAGTCGCTCGCACAGCGTCCTTCGGCGCCTCCTATTCCTCATCCCAACCATATCCGCGTCGGTATCGAGCCGCCGCCGAACACGGTCGAGCTCCCTCCTCGCAGCCACACCGCCGACTCTCCTCATGCTCAGCGAAGCATGTATGCCCGCAGCTCCAATGTCCACATCGGGCTACCGGCGACGCCCAAGGCGATGAGACTGATCATTGAGTCCGACAAGGACAAGGCCAGCGCCGTTCCTGTGCCCCCTATCCCGGCCACTTTCGCCCAGAGACATTCTCCCACTTCATCGCCTGACAAGGAGTCTCCCGAGAAGGATGCCGAACCTCAGGGTCTCACACTCTTGCCGCAGACGACCTACCAGCCTCCCGTCCGAGGCATGATCCCTCGCAGCATGTCGGCTCCGCCTATCGACGTACCTTCGCCCAAGACAACCACCTTGAGCGGTCCTCCTCTCTCGAGAGGCATGTCCATGAGACGCGGTATCTCGGGAGAGATTGTGCACACCAGAAGCGCGTCGCACGATGACAGGAACAACGACATTCCCCCGCCACCTCCCCCCCCTCCGATGCTGAAGGAGCTGCAGCATCTGGCCGTGCCTCCCCCACCTCCCCCGGCACCTCTGCCGTACGCCGTCCAGAACACCGCCGTCGGCATCGGCTCTGGCTTGATTGAGATCGTCATGGACGACGACGAGCCCATGACTGCCGCGCCCATGGACAACACCGTGCCCGTCTTTCTCGGCCCAGCTCCGCCCGCGTCAAAGGGTCACAGCCGTGGCCGCAGCTTCACCGAGCGCGAGCACACCCTGGCGGAGCGCATCTCCAAGGCCACCGACCGCTTCCGGTCCGGAAGCCGCAGCCGCAAGGAGACGTCGGCCTACGAGTACGCACCCGCTCCGTACGAGAGCGTGCCCATGCCGGCCAACTACGGGCGCGAGGGCATGCGATCTCCTCCCTTTATGCTGCAAAAGCAGAAGACGCTTCCTACTGGTCTTAACGCCGACGACATGTTCTAGGCGCGGCCAGCAGGACACCAACATCCTTAATATCCTTACCCATTTGACGTTTCGATTCAGTTCGTTGCATGGCGACTGGCGTTTTTCGATGAAACCTTGATACCATTACCATTCGACGACAGAGGACAACAGCGGCGAGGCAGCGCTGCCAGGAAGCCGACAGACGACCCCATTTAGAGAGCACCGTTTCATATACTTCAAGTCTATCCTTGACCACTTCATGCTCCCGCGCAAAGCGATTTGAACAAACTCTTGTTTCTTTTTCCGTCTCAGTTTCACATTTCTCTTTCTCATGATGACTGATGACTTGGACCGGTGGGCCGCACCGCGAGGCAGGCCTTGGATGGGGAAACGGGGATATATGATACCGTGAGCAAGAGCTTCTGTACGTGACGGACAACGTGTGGAAACCCGGAACGGGATACGAGAAAACACCTTTTTTTTTTCTTTGAAAAGCTGGAAAAAGGGCCCACGACCATCTGCTCGTTCGAGGGCGGTGTGTGCTGGGTGTGGCAGGGGACTGAAAAGTGCTGGAAACGTTCCGTCTTACAATGTTGCCTCGCGGCATCTTTGTTCATCTATTCCGCGACCAGTGGTAGCCTCATGCTTTTTATTTTCATTCTGTTATTTCCTCCTCTCCATCTCCGACGTCTTGGGAGTGGCACGCTTCGACTTTTGACTTGGAGGAGGAAGGACATATAGTATGTAGCTGGTTCACGACGGCCACGTCCAGACCCAATGACGAGAGATTTCGACGAAACCTGGTTTCCCTTGCTCGTGAAGGCCTGTCGAACATGATTTAGCCATTGGGAATTGGTTCCGACCGTGGCGAAAGTCGCAAAAGGGGGGAAACCTTCGTCGTCTGATGGACTCGAACCATGTGCGTGGGACACGGTGTACATGGCAGTGCTGTGACGGTGCCGTGGCGGTGCTATGAGCATCACCACCAGCTTCACTGACAATGAGCAGCAAGGCAGCGACCGACCACAATACTTTTCAATATTCAAAAACAAGATACACATACTCTGGCAGCAAAATGAATGTTTGCACACAACCATTAAACATCAATCAACCCCAGGACTTAAAAAACAAAAAAAGAAATTGGCTGTTGACATCTCCACCTTCAACTACTGCCCCAAGCCCTCAGCGATCGTAATCCAGCACGCCATGCGACGGTGAAGATGCCTCTGTAGAGTGAAACCTCCCTCAAGAATCATCTTCATTGCTTAGGGCCGTCGCAGCATTCGTAGGTTGCCCGTACGAGTGGACGACCACCGCAGCATTCGCACTGGGCGCCACTGAGGGGTTCCAATGTGTATGGGGTAGCAGGAGAAGAATAACGAAAGCCTTCAACCGCTTGACCATTACAGCCGGTAGAGAGCGCTGGAGTTTGTACATAAGTAGGTAGGGCGCAGGGGATTGGAGTGGATGGTGGCTGACATAAGCAGATAAGTGTCAGACAAGGCACAGGAGGATGTACCTCTGTACCGTTCTACGTCGACCAGAGGTTCGGTTCAAGCTGGACGGTAATTAGCTCCGAATGCGCCTGCACCAGCGCATCAACCACAACCACCTCACGAAACCCTCCAATGGCACGGTAACACACACCTCGCCATGCTCTCGACGTCCCCGCGGCTCCACGTGAGGCGTCCGTCGCCCACAACCGCCGAGTTCACCGTCACGACGCGCCCCTACCCGACCCTCGCCGTGCGCCTCCTCTCCGCCCTGCTCCTCGCGCTGCGCGTCGTCGTCTTCTTCTCTTCGCTGCTGCTCCTCCGCGCCGCGTGGGTGAAGTCGCCGTACGCCGCCGCCTTTCTCACATCATCTCGAGCGTCCGATCCGCACAAGAGCAACAACGACACCGACGGCGGGGACGAGCTCTCCGTCTCCCTCGAGTCGCTGTGGCTGGCCCTGCGGACCGTGGACGGGTCGATCCCGGGCCGCTTCGCGCAGCGCTTCGTGTCTGCGTGCGCCGTGCCCCTGCCCGTGCTGGCGGTGGGATGCGTCGCCGCCGCGTACGCGACGCTGCTCCGCACGCACGCGACGGAGAGCCTGCTCGTGCTCCGCGGGCTGGGGATACAGACGAGCTCGTCGAGCGGGAGTTACCTCTCCGCGCCGGCGACGCGCTTCATCCCGACGGAAAAGATACAGGATGTGCTCGTCAACGAGGCGTTCCGCGGCTTCGAGGTGCGGTACTACCTCGTTGTTGTGGTGGAGGGGGAGGAGGACCTCGTCGTGGTGTTTCCTGGGATACTGCCGCGGCGCAAGATTGTCGAGACGGTGTGGAGGGGGGTTAGGGGCTGTTTATGGGAGGCGGACGGGAGCTACAACGGGCACAGGAACGAAAAGTGGCATAATGGAGTGTGAAGCTCCCTCCAGATAACGAATGCATGAACTCTTCTTCTTCTTTTATTAATTTTCGCTCACGCACCAACGCCTACTCATCCCCCGCGTCCTCCTTGGCAGCCCTCTTGGCCTCCTTGATGGTCTGCCGCCAGTTCTTGGACTCCTTCATCTCCTCCGAGTTCTTGAACCCCTTGCGCTGCGCCCACCGGTCGTTGATGTCCTGCGGCGTCGGCGTCAACTGCTTCTTCGCGATGGGCACGTAGCCCCCCGACAGCTTCCCGCTCGGCCCGCCGCTGAAGACGCGCTTCCCCTTTGCTCTCGCGGCCGTCGCCCGCACCTGGCCCGACGCGAGGTCGAGCAGCCTGTTGGACAGCAGCTCGTCCATCTTCTTCTCGCGCCAGTTGGCCCACATGCTCTCGACGACGTCGGCGCCGCCGTACACCCACCTCAGCGCCGCGGCGGAGGTCGCCGACGTGCGGGACGCCGCGTCGCCGGGGAAAACGCAGTTCCAGAGGACGAGCGGCGTTTCGTGCGCGAGGTCGTAGTTTGGCTTCTGGGGCGACTTTTCCACGTCGAGCAGCCGCGTGACGATATCGGGGGTTTCGAGGCGCTGGCCGACGAGGAAGAGGATGGACACGATGTGCCGGATCTGGTGCCACAGGAACGCCGTGCCGCGGATGTTGAACGAGTACACCTTTGGCAACACACCATCACCCCCTGAGGCTGCGGCTGCATCTGCACCGAGATACGGCAACGCCGTCCCGACGTCGGCGACCTCCACCACCTTGGCCTCGAACATGTGCCGCTCAAAGTTTGTAATCTGCTTGCTCCCGTCCACCTTGCAAAAGTTGCGGAAGTCGTGGTTCCCCACGAACCGCTGCGCCGCGTCGTTCATGGCCTCGATGTCGAGGTATCCCTCCTGCAGCCCCGGGCCGGAGGAGCCTTCTGTCGGCGCGAAGGCGGGCTGCGTGAAGAAGTAGCGGTACTCGCGCTCCTCGCACGAGAAGCGCGCCGAAAAGTCGGGCGGCGGCGACGGGCACCACGCGAGTATGCGGATGTCGTCCGGCAACAGGCGGTTGAGGGTGTTGATGTAGTCAATCTCCTGGGCGTCCGTCCACTCCTCGGCCGCTTTTCTCTTCTTTTCCTCTGCCGCGATTTCCTCCTCCATCTTTTCTGCCACAGCAGCAGCATCCGGTTCTCCCTCTGCAACCGCCGGTTTCGGCAGCGGCCTGCTGCTCCGCACGCGCAACCCGATGACCTGCCCGAACGCGCTCACGCCGCGATCCGTCCTGCCGCACTTCGAGTACTCGCAGCAGTCAAAGTTGACGAAATCCGGGTCCTCGGGGAAGATGAGGCACGCCTTGGTCAGCGCCTCCCAGAGCTTGCCCTCGATGGTCGGCTTCGCGGCCGACGGCGCGAACTCGAAGCCGCCGTAGCGTTTGCCCAGGTACGCGAGCTTCAGCGCGATGAAGCGCGTCGAGTACCGCGAGGCGTCGGCCCTGCGAGGTTTGCGCTTGGCGGGTGGTGGTGTTTTGGCCCGCGGGCGGGATTCGAGTTCGTCTTCGAGCTGCCGGATGCGCGAGATGAGGCGCTCCTTTTCCCAGGATTCGTATTTCCCGGGCTGGGATGATGCCATGGTTGTGGTGGAGGTTGTGAGACGGCGGGGGCGGAGGTGAGTTGTGAGATGAGAGCTGCGGTGGTGCTGGTGTTGAGATGAGAGTGTAATTCTCGCCGTCGTGCTGCTGCTGTGTAAAATTCGTCTTTGGGTATTCAGCAACAACCTCGAGCGTAAGTGGCCGTGAAACTGGGTGCCCTTCAGCAATCCGTGTGAGAGCTTCATAAGCCCGCCTTTACTCATATGACTCTGTATTTTCAGAGGTGGTTTAGACCTTCATGCGGGTACCTCCTGCTGGAGGGGCTATCAGAGGTGCTTCCAAAACTTTTGGCAAGTGAAAGAGCCACTTTGTTTGAAAGTGTGGCTTGCTGTGGCTGGTGGGCACTCTGTCACTGAACCAACGCCTTGGGATGGGTCACCCCGCGGGCTGTGCGCGGACTGCGTCTGGACCTCGAGGCTTGGCCTGCGCCATTTGTCACCGGCATCCTGGCTCATCCGCAATCGGGACGACGTTTCAAGACTACCCTCACAGATCATGGATGAAGATGCCATCAAGATATTGCTAGTCGGTGACGAAAAATGCGGAAAGACGTACTTCCTCTCGTGCGTAGGCCTAGTGACACGACTTCACGTCCGACAGTGAGATCATCGCTAATGCGAACATGCTACAGAAGACTGAGTGCGGGCGAGAGTGATGGCCCGGTCAAGCTGCTCAGGGATATCGACCAGCCCTTCATTTTTGAAATCAAGTTGGGCGCAAAACCATATCGCATGGAATTTTATGATACAAACAGTCCCGAAAACTGGCGGCTGCTGGAGCCGGATATCGTGATTCTGTGCTACGACATAAGCCAGCGGCTCAGTCTCATCAACATGCGTCGACAGGTGCGTCCTCCTCTTTTTTTGATAAGCCGTAGCTGACGCTCGCCGAGAGCAGTGGCTCCCAGACGTCAAGTTGGCCTTTCGCAGGCCTGATCGCATCCCCATCCTCGTTTTGGGGTTGAAGCGAGACCTCAGATCAGAAGATGACCCCAACGGCATCATCTACCCGCAAGAAGCATACCAACAGGCGCAGGAGATGCGCATTGATAGATATATGGAGTGCTCCGCCTTGACCGGGGAGCTGTTGAAGCTTGCATTTGAAGATATTTGTAAGACGGCAGCCAAGACGCGAAGTGCGGAAGGCGGGCAGAGCGAAGGTGGATGCGTGGTTATGTAGAGGACTTGTCTACCCCCGCGTCGACTTCCCCGGGAGACGGCGCCTGAGAGCGTCTGAAAGCAGGCCCCGAGGTGTGGTCTTGAGAGTCCGGAGCATGTTCTACTTCACGGTCCTGAGAATTGCGAGGCTCCGGGGCGTGTTCCTGGCCATCAACGGGCATCGGAGGGGCATCCGGCAAGACGCCATGCTCGTCAGGAGCAGGCGCTGAAGTGGGATCCTGGGGAGCCTGCTAGGCCTCTCCGTTCGCCTGCTCACCGTCCTCCTGTTGCTCAGCTTCTTGCGGAAAAGCGCCCAGGATTTCGGCGATGACATTGACGATTTCTTCTTGCTGAGTCTCGTCAAAGCGCTCCGTCATATCCTCAATGACAGTGTTGAGGGCAGCGACACTGGCGGGACGGAGGTTGATCATCATGACAACTTCAGCCTTGGCGAGGTCGTACGGACGCAGACGCTCGAGCAGACGCGCGATGCTGTCCGGCCGGTAGGTGATGGGGTTCTGGCTGAGCGGGCTGGGTGGTGAGCGAAAGTACTGCATGAGCTAGTCCGGATGAGTCAGTCGAGGTGTATGTACAGAAGTAGATGGCCATTCCGATCGTTTCCAACCTCAACGGCAGGGAAGCACAGTGACATCTGCTAGGCGGAAACGTACCTCCTTGGCCAGGGTCTCAAGGTTACCAGGAGCACGGCGGTCTCCTCGCTTCTTCTGGCTCTTCTGACCGAGCTTGCGTTCATTAAGGAACTGGTAGACCTCATAGTTGGTCAGGACCGCAGTCTGTGCCTCGAGGATCTTCATGATGGCAGTTTGTTTGAGCGAGCGAGAGCTTGCCTTGTCAACTCGAGATGTTGCGGGGCGAAAACGAGGCGGTTGGTGGCAGCAGGCCGGAAAGGCGGAGATGCAGGTTGCGGACAATGGTGAAAATTGTCGTCGGTGTGCAAGGTGAGGCTAGTGCACCTCAGGAAGCTCACAGGCAGGTCGGCGTCGCTGACGGAGCTCGGCTTAAAAAAAGAAAGTTGTGGTAAGCGCAGCTGTAAGAGCGGTTGGTGACAGGCCGAGTCACACAACGCAACCTTGGTAAGCCGACGGCAAGTCTTTTGACAGCGCCGACAGACGAGTAATCAGAACACGACTGCCACAATTGGCCCCAAAGCGTCGGCAGACTTTCAACAGCGGTGAAACTAACAGACAAACTGCAGATGCAGAAGTCCAAGGTACGTAGGTAGTAATTAGAGTCTGGACGGGTGAAGCCGGCAAGGCACAACGAGGATACGGGCACAAAGAACCACCAAGTCAGGTACGAGACACCAGAGGTAGACCTCGTGCAGAGTATCTGTACTGTAGACCGTGTGAAATACGCGGTAAGGGTTGCCGTGATTTTTCTTGGTCCCTTTCGCCTCTCTTGCCAGTGCCCCGCGGTCGTTGTCACACACAGTTTGCAGCGTCCTGCATGAAAAAAGACGACGTCGAGGGCTAGCAGAAAAGAAAAAAAAAGGCTGCATTAAACCAGCCCAATCATGCTGCCCAGTCCCCCCACTCGGCCCTGTGACCTGGTCTTGCCATGTGCCAAAGTCGAAGTCGAAGGCGCTCGCTCTCGCTACGTGCCTGCCGAAACAGTGGAATTGCGCAATGAGAGGGGTGGAAGCGAGGCGTGGGAGCCAGCGACGTCTAGCCTCTGCACCTCTGCACCTCTCGTTTTTCTCATTTCTCAATCCTTCATCTGCACCAGTGCAATTGGTCTGCCTGCCTGCTATGTATCTTGCAGCCTTCAAGTTGCAGTAATTTAGAGAGAGGTATTTTGTTGCAGTCATGGCTGCATCAGTGGAATGCGCAATCACGAGGGCTCCAGACTTTTTGACGACATTCGACTGCAGAATGTCTTCATCACCTGTCTGAATCAGAGTTACCAAGGTCCTCCCCTTGGAAAGAGACAGGAAGAGACACCTAGACTGTACGTACAGGCCGCTGTCAAGTCCGTCGCTGCAGCGGCATGTATTGCCGTAGACTCCGTGTGTCGCTGCCGAAGAGGCTCTCTCGGTACCTGGCAACCACTGGAAAAACACAGTGCAGGCCAAAGCGCCACTGGCGCAAAATCTCTTCGAAGGTCGAAGTGATCGGAGTCATGGAGGGCACCCCAAGGCCCTCAAGCCTAACCAGATAGGGCTATTTCTGTTCCCTGTCACCTTGTCGTCCACCCTGTGAAATACCATTGATTACCCCACCAAGACACATTCCCACCCATTTTCCCCAAATCCACATGGCAGTTGACCGCACCCGACCCTGATACCTACCCTACCACCAATCCCAAACAAACTTATCCACTCAGAGATTTTCATTTACAACTTCTCGACGACCCCAGCTTCAGATATCCCCCACTAGCAGCACCAGCTTTTTCCCTCTCCTCCTTCCTTTCGCTCTGGAGCTTGCTCGTCATGCTTCAGCTGTGATCCCATCTGTTCGCTCTCCGAGGCCCTCACCTCTCCCTCTCAGCGTCGCTTCTCAAACCTCGCTACTTTCAACCCAAACCTCTTTTACGCCTACCCTCGGCTCCGGTCCATTCCACGTCCCCTGTGACGTCGCCCGCCAACCCCCACTAGCAGATTTTTGACGCCTCAAGCAAACCCGAGACCGGCTCTACTCTACTCCATCACGGTTCTCCAGCCCGCACACGACATCCCACCAAATCCAAACCTTCCCATCTCCGATCCGTCGACTGCAGAGCTCTTTACTGCAGCTAGGCACCCTCTGCCCTTTTTCTTCTCTCGGTCTGCAGTAATTATACCCATCAGCTATTCCTCAGCATCCAACACTGCCGGTTTCGCCCGACCACATTTTCCGTATACCTACATTTTCCCCCAAGAACCACCTACCTGACGAACGTCACAATCCTCACAACCCTTGCAACGAAACAATGGTTCGCAACATCATTGTCCTTGGTGGAAACACCCACCCTGAGCTGGTTGACAGCGTCTGCAACAATCTGGGCCTCAACCCATGCGAGCGTGTGCTCTCCAAGTTCTCTGTTGGCGAAAGCCGCTGCGAGATTAAGGACTCCGTGCGCGGCAAGGACGTCTTCATTATTCAGACTGCCTCTGGCTCGGTCAATGATGGCTTTATGGACCTGTGCATCATGATCTCTGCCTGCAAGACTGGGTCTGCCAAGCGAGTGACTGCTGTCATGCCCTTGTTCCCCTACTCGAGACAACCCGATGTCCCCTATAAGAAGGCTGGCGCGCCTCTTTCAAAGTCTACTGCCGAAACTCCTAGAAACGGCTACACCTTCGAGAGCGTTCCTTCGACCCCTGCGCCCGGCATTGCTCGCAGCGCCGGCCTTATCAACGGCATTGACGGCATCGCATCCAAGCTGGCCAAGAGCAAGCTTCAGGAGGAGAGAGGCAACGGCGCCAACGGAGTCAACGGCACCGATTACTTCAAGCCTACCAACGGCGAGGCCAAGACCACCGGCCGCAATCACGACTCCGTCTCCTCCCACGTCAGCTTTACCACCCATGACCAGGCCCAGAATCAGATCAACGGCTTCCAGTCTAAGCCTGGCTACAAGCAGTGGGTTGCTCAAGCTGGCACCCTGGTCGCAGACCTTCTGGCTTGCGCTGGAGCGGACCATGTGGTAAGTCTCCCATGTTTGCCCTCATGTACTGGGAATTGGCCCTTTGGAGCAAGACTGACCAACATTGGATAGATCACGTAGGTTCTCCTGTCCTCTGCGGCATGCGCTTGCCCGTGAGCCTCTGCTGTCAATGCGACAAAGCCTTTTTGACCTGCACTTCTGATTGCTTCTGGCCGAAGCAATTGCTAATGATTGCAGGATGGATCTCCACGATCCTCAGTATCAAGGCTTCTTCGACGTCCCCGTTGACAACCTGTACGGCAAGCCCCTCCTGAAGAGGTACATCCAGCAGAATATCCACAACTACAAGGACGCCGTCGTCATCTCGCCCGATGCCGGCGGTGCCAAGCGTGCCACCGCCATCGCCGACGAGTTGGACATGGCTTTCGCCCTGATTCACAAGGTACGTTCACAGGCCGCCCTAAGTGCCGCGATGTTGACAGCCCCCCAGGAGCGCCGCCCGACCAAGTACAGCGAGCAGCGCAACGCCAGCATGATGCTGGTCGGTGACGTCAAGGACAAGGTCTGCATTCTCGTTGATGATCTTGTTGATACCGGCAACACGATCACGAGAGCAGCCAAGCTCCTGAAGAAGGAGGGTGCCACCAAGATCTACGCTCTTCTGACCCACGGCATCCTCAGCGGCGAGGCCATCCCGCGCATCAACGCGTCGGCCATTGACAAGATCATCGTCACCAACACCGTTCCCCAGAAGGAGCACATGAAGGCGTGCCCCAAGATCGACTACTTGGACGGTGAGTACAAAAACCTGGTCCCGCTCGTCCTGTTTCTGACTAAACCGCACAGTCTCCCCCGTCTTCGCTGAGGCCATCCGCCGTGTCCACCACGGCGAGTCCATCAGCGTCCTTTTCCAGCACAACTAAAAGCATCATACCATGGCGTTTCGAAAAGAACATCGGCTTTTGCATTGGAGGGTTTATTGGATTCCCAGTTTTACAGGGAACGCGGCAACCGGTGTCGCTCTTTCGTTGGCGTTGGAGGGTGGTCAAGTGTGGCTTTCCGCCACGGGCATTCTAGACGTTTTCTTCGTCCCTTTCCCCAGTTCTCACGACATATCCGCTTGCTCCGACAGGAAGTAACGCAAGACAGGCGGCCTGGCACGGCTGGCCAATCCATTTGGCTCACCACGAACATCAGAACAGATAGGAACCCATCTTCGTGATGGAGGCTACTCTGTAAACTGAACCATGTTAGGTGGTTATTGCTATACAAACTTGAGCCTCGTGGATCACAATCCCCTGTTTCATTGGATGGTTCTCTCCATGTGGGCAGATGCGCGTCTGCGACCGCGCGGGGCTGCATAATACCGTCGTGCTTCGACCGTCCACAGAACGTAGCCATTCCCAGGGCCTCCAATGATGTTGTGCCGGTAAGGTTCTTGTGCTTGCATGCTGTAAGCTCACTCGTAGATTTGTGACACTAGTTAGATGAGACAATATAGCAGGTCATGTAACGAAGTCGTGTCGTTCGCCTTGGTCTGCAGTTTTTACGTGTTTTTTATGATTGAATGCTGCGTGAAGTTCCCAACAACCAACCTTTTGTCATACTTGGACACCCAACTTACCCAACCGCCATATCTCAGCCTATGACGACTACGAGAATCTCGTTATGTGTTGAAGTTCAAGGCGCAGCCGTCTTCTCGGCGGCGGTAACGGTCCCCTTGTCCCCTGCCCGCAATTTGTCTGAACTCGCACCGCTTGACCAGTTCATCGGCCTGGCCATGGTACGTGGGTACGTACGACAGCGTGTCAGGGCTTTCCTGCAGAAGACCTCCAGCCCACTCTGCATTATGTTCAACTGCTCCCGATTATCCTTACAATGACCTTCAAGGTGTGCTACCTCAGCTCGCCAAAGACACGCTCGTACCTCCGCTCCATGGCTGTTCCAATGGGATCATAGTCCAATTTGCTTTTAGATCCCTCGTGCACTTTTCGTCTCATAGTCCCTCCTCCAGGGTAGTATCTCAATCTTGAGTCGGACTCCTCCAATACATCCTTCATTTAGAGTTGCTGTGATCTGAGCTGTGCCTTGGGAACTTCACTTCACCACGACATCAGTGCCCCCCTGTACATATCGTAAACCACCAAAAAACATACAACACCAGGTATTCGCTGGTCGTCACCGACCCAACTACTAACCCGGCCCTCATTGGCTTATCTACGGGAGAGCGGACGGGATCCCGAGTTTTCCAATGGGTATGGTCGTATGTGACGGCTTCGACTCTTTTCAGAGCTCATATTGCTTGAGGTCATACCTGAGAGAGGGCTCGCTATGGATCCAGCCTTGTCTGTCCCGCCAGTAATTCCTTCGCCTGGATGTTGGGATCCTTGAGGCGAACGGTCCATTGTTGTATCTTGTCACACCGCTTCTCATTACCGCGCAGCACTCCAGTAGTGGCCACGATATCACTTCGTCGTTCCGAGTTGCTCAGCAATGCGGAGTCGTCAAGGCAGCGGGTTCCGCAGAGCTGTTTGTGCCGCTCTCTCGACGGCTGCTCGAAGGGCGATAAGGAGATCGGGATTGTGGCTTTGACTCATCATTCTGGGGGAGCTGTGTTGAAGGCTTTTGGGACAGGATTGTCTGGCCGAGTGGCCGAGTGCTGTGCGGATCATTGTAAATCTGATGTTGATGAATGCTAGCGAGATTTCAGATCTTGGCGACCAATCAGACTAACTGCATCTCGCGTTTGTAAGCCACCGACATTGAACTGGTTTTCATCTTGGGAACCAAGGCCATCGCCAACCAATACTCATGACGTACCTTCAGTACTGTCGGTAGACGTCTCCGTTAACTCCTACTCTCCGCCATCATTTGAATGACCTTCCTGGTCACGTCCGCGATTAGATTGATGTGGCATGCTTCTGATTAAGAGCTTGAGAACTCATTCGGGCAACAAAGCTAGTTGCCAATCACCGGCCGCTAATTCGGAGCGCCCTCCGAGCCCCCACCCCGAGCCCCCACAATTGCCGCCCGGCCCCGAGTGCGGGGTCGACATTTTGATCTTATCGCACTTGCCCCAAGCTTCCCTCCCCCACCAGCCGACCCCAGAGCTCCCTCCAGCGACATTCACACCTCGGCAACGGCCAAAGATCCCGCTCGCTCGCGCTCCCTGAAAGCCAACACAACACAACACCTAAACTTCACCGCTCGCACACAATGGCAACCCTCTCCGGCGCAGAGCGCATCCGCGCAATAACAGACGAAGACGGCATGTTCAAAGCCTTCGACACATACCCCTGGACAAAGGATAATATGTTCCTGGTACATCCATCCCCGTCCATCTCTCCCTGCCAAACACCACCGAACCCCAGTGATCAACACTGACAACCTCCCAAGTCGGGTCTCGCCGCAATCCTAGGCGACCCAAACACCGTAAACCCCCAAGGAACCCCCGCCGACCTCGCAACCCACGCGCGCATCTTTTACTACGCATCCCGCATCGGCGTCACCATCGACTTCAACCGGTACAAGGATTGGGTAGCCCGCCACCCAGACCACACGCCGCCCAACGTCCTCCCCGAAGAATACGAATCGCAAGCCCCAGCACCACCAGGCGAATCCAGTAGCAGCAGCAGCGGCGGCGACGTGCCCGACCTAACGTCAAAACTCGACTCCCTTGACACCGCCGACTCTAACATTACCGCCGCCGCCGACGCCGCGGAAACAGATAGACCCTCGTGGCAATCCTCAGCCCCGGCGGCAGACCTCTACGTCGAGCGCAAGGGTCCACCGCAACCCGCCGTCGTCGGCGCCCCAGACGCAGGCGGCGAACCAGCGTACCCCGTAGGATTCGCAGAGATGCTCCAGATGCTGCAAAAGGGGATCCCCATCCCCGGTATAAAACAGATTCCAGACACCGTAGTCAGAGACGCTGTGAGTCTTGATCGTCCTGTTCCCGTCATCTAATGGAACGTCTGCTCAAACCCCTGCCAGTCAGTCAAGCCGTTTGGGAAGCGCCAGGTGCCCCGGAAGCCATGGGAGAAGCACCTCCCGGCGGACGCTGAACAGGCAGAAAAACCGGCCGTAGTTGATGCAGAGTTTCCACCACTTGACGACAAGGAAACGCCAGAAGCTGGAAAGGTGAGTGCGGAGAAGTAGACGGTTCAAGTAGAAAAGACACGGTGATTTGGTTATGGCGTTTGGTAAGCGATGTCTAGGCCAGTCTACCCACAGCCACGGGAACAGAGAACTCGATGGTTATCGCAATGGAATTACACGATGAAACCACGTCATACAGAGTGAACACGAAATCACCTGAAGAGACCATTCGAGTAACTAATTAATGTTTGATTGGTGACGGCCATGAATGCTGTCCAATCCAGACCAAACCGCACTCCAAGGTGGTGGAATGATACATACTACATACAATCATTGCTTTTCTGCGTGATATTCCATGCTTTCCGTAACTGTCCATCTTCTCCTGTGAGTCGCTCAACCTATTGAACGATGGAACCGAAGACTTATCAAGGATTCAGGTAATGTGTCGATGAACCGCCATGTATAGACCTATGGCATTCTGGGCGGGCTTCGGAATGCAACGCCAAAGCCCCGGAAGGGGTTTGGGGTCACGCCGAAGCCATTCCGTGATGCAAAATCCATAACCATGATGTGTCCAACGCACTCGGCCAAGTGATAACTTGCCGAGACTAGGATGACAGCTGATCTATAGATCGATGGCCGAGGAAGATGTTTCTAAGCACGGACAGATGCTGTAGCGCAATGAGTTCTTCAGACCGTGGAAAATCCGGACGAGTGGAAAAGAGTAAGGGCTAAGGAGACAGTATGGTTGCAGAAAGAGAACAGGCCGGATTGGCTCGAGATGAAGCCGAGCAGATTGTGACAGGTGTTGATAACCAGGGAAAGAATCTAGCGGTAGCTGTTGCTTGTAGCAAAGCGAGAACTTCCAGCCACACGACCCATGCCAGGGCCGACTCCGGGGCCAGGGCGGGTAGCGACAGCCGGGTTGGTGCAGAGCATGCCGACACGAGAACCAAACTTGGATCCGCGTAGGGAAACCATGTGCTTGCGAATGTGGGCGGCAACAACCTCGCGGTGCTGGACGTTGGCGTGGGTGAGGATGTACTGGATCAAGTAGTTGCCATATTGGTCACTGGCAATATCGACTAGGGGAATGCGAGGGCGGTCGTGGCGACCCTCACAGACGCGGTCGAGGTAGCGGCCGAGGAACTCCACGCCACTAATCTTGAGACACTTCTCGACGACCTTGGAAGCGTACTGGTCGGTGCTGTACTCGGCAGCGTAGCGGATAACGTGGTCGACGGCACGAGAGCGATCGGCGGGGGCGCCGTGCTCGCAAATGTGCTGAATGCACCAGTTGCCGAATTGACCGTGAGCCACGATGTCAATGTTGGCAAGGACCTCCTCAATGCAGGGGCGCTGGAATGTGTTAGTCAAAATCAATGACTGTTCGGGCGAGGCCTTACCTTGTCTTCCTCGAGACAGTTCTCAAAGATGTTCTGGACCACCAGGCTGCCAGTCTCTCCGAGGGCAACCTCGTGCCACATGCCGCGCAGAGCCTCGTTGACATACTTCATGATCTGAGGAGGAGTCTCAGACCAGCGGAGCTCGAAGAGCTTCTGCCAGACGTGGCAAGCGTATCGGTGAATGACCGTCTCCGGGATCCGGCGAAGAAGCTCGTGGACCATGATGGCCTTGTAGTCCTCGGGGACGGAGTCGAAAGCCTTCTGGACGACGTGGCAACCGAAGGGGTCCATGGAAAGGTTCAGAGTGTTGCCGCGGATGGCCTCGGCGATCTTGACCACTTGCTCCGGGGTGCCGTGCTCGAAGCAACGCTGCACAAGAAAGTTGCCGAAGCGGTTGACCATGAGCGGGTAGGCCTGAGCAACAATGGCCTCTACGATCTCGTACTTCTGATCCGGAGTGCCGACCTTCAACTTCTGCTGCAAGAAGATGGACGCTTGCTGGTCATTGTTGCAGACAATCTTGTCAACGATGTACTTCCAGTTACAGTTGACATTGCGATCCAACAGACGGCGGTAGTTGAGAGGCTCAGTAGTTGGCAAGTACGTCTGGCCTTCGCCGGCGATGGACTGCTCGGAACGAAGAGTCAGCTTGCCCACCAGAGCATCCAGTTTCTTCCTGTCCCGACGTACCTCACTCTTCCAGCCGGAACCGGCGGTGAACTCGGTCGCGTGGGGAGAAAGCTGGCTGCCAACGGGCTGCTGGGTGAAGCCCTGGTACATGCCAGAGCCCATGCTGCCAGGACCACCGCTGATGGGGTCGAAGTGGGCAGAGGTCGGGGAGAAGCCGCCAAAGCTGGAGCCGTAGTTGGAGCCACAGTACGGCTGAGGGGAGGGCCAGCGGCTGTTGTCGAAGCGGTTGCTGCGGCGGCTGCTGGAGGGACGGGAGTACATTTCAGTGTCTTGGGTCATGCGCTCGCCTCGGTAGCCATCTGCCATGGAGTAGGTGCCAGGAGTGTCCATGTAACCTTGGCTGTAGCCGCCACGACCACCAGCGTACCATTCACCTCCCATCGACTGCGGGTCGGGAGCATGCATGCCTGAGCCGTTGGAGAAGGGAGTGGCTCGGGAGCTACCCCAGACGCCGCGGAGGCGGTTGAAGCCTCCCATGGTTGTGGCACCGGCTTCCGAGCTGCTATCATCGTTAGCACCCCAAGCGTTGTCAGCTCCAAGCATGTTGGAACGAGCCGACAAAGGTGGCTGCATAACGTCCTCCTCTTGCTTAATGGAACGTGACTGGGCAAGCTCGTGATCGAGGCGAGTGATTTTGTTCTGGGCCCGAGCGAGCTCCATCTTGAGACGAAGTAGCTCATCCATATTGCTGCGGGACTCCTTGAGGGTAGCACTGGCCGGGCGCGTGGTGGGAGCGGTTGTAGCGGAAAAGGAGTCGGTAGCGGGAGTAATGGGAACAGAGGTGCTGGCAGAGGGAGCTGAGTCAAAGCCACGGGAGTAGAGAACGTCGTCAGAGCTCTTCAATGCCTCATTCTGCTGGTCAAGAGCCGCTTGCTGCTCAGACAGCTTGGCAAGGAGCATATCCATGGGGTTCGTGCCAGAAATAGCGGCAGCGTCTTGGTTGGTCTTCTTCTGCCGTCGCTGTGAGCGAGGCAACCAACGACTGGCGGAAGAACCAACCTTAAGAACAGTTTGGTTAACAGGCTTGGAGCAAGCGAGAGGAGAAACACCCGGCTTCTTAAGACCGGTAGGGAGGTCCTGCAACTTCGTTAGCGGGTCATCTCGACAGAGATCGAACGGGTTTGGACAATCTGAACGTTAAAGAAGATGATAGGTAGACTAGAAGACTGAGGAGATGTGGTGGCCCTACCTTCTTGGCGGAATCGACGTCAGGCTTGACGTTCTCCTCTCCGAAAACAAGCTTCGGAGCGTTGGGAGCGTCCCGCTTGGGGGGAGTGGCTCCGGTGGTGGGAGGAGAAGACATCGTGACCCGGTGAACGATGTCTTGCTCGAGAGTTGATACGTTGCAGGAAATAAGACAGGGTATCGCCGAAAGGTGACAGACAGATGAGAAAGATTCCTTTGCCAGAAGCGTGGATGGATGTGAAAACCTTTCGTCTCTGTTCGAGGACGATGTTTGTGGTGGAGGAGGGTGAGGGTGAGGGAGAAGAGGTGAGGAGAGGACTTTTTTGGGTTTTGGTAGGTCGAGGGTGCGGGCGAGGTGGAAGAAATAAGGTAGGCAGAGAAGGCAGTCGCCGGGAGGGAAGCAGCTTCCCTCTTGGCTGGTCAAAACCTGGAATTTCGGAGAGCTGGTAACCTCAATGAGCGAAGGACCCAGTTCTAAGTAGCGAATTGAAATAAGGCAAGAGATTGTTGCTCCCGGTAGGGACGCAGGAGAGGGACAGCTGCTTGCTCTGCTGAATATGGAAGAGGAACTGTTGGTCTCAGCGGGAAAAAAGGCACTACTATCCGTCCCTCGGGTGTAGGAGAGAGAGAGGCGCGGCCGGTGGATGCACCTGAAAGAGATCTATCAGGTCAAATCCCCCTGGCCTGCTGTGGCCGAGTAGATACTGTCCGTACGGGTTCACCAGCTGATCTGTCGCTCCTTCCTATTGCCTCTTGATTCACCTAGGATGAAATACGAGCGCGCCAAAGACAACCTACGCATTTGGAAGCCCTTGCAACTTCGATTTTGGGACTCTTCCAGTTGTGGACAAAAGGCGGCTGCGGATAACACGCTCGCGGAATGTGGCTCGACCAGAAGGATCATTGCAACTTCTGCGGTCTAGGTTGCTGCTTAATCTTGGCCAGTTCCCATCGCAATATAACAAGCAGCAAAACAGTGTTCTTTATTCCGAGGCAATCAACATCGTGTTCTCTGAGGTTATTATGCATAATCAGTCCAAGGTTTCTAGATATTGCAGTGCTTTTTACGTAGATCTGCCTGTACGTTAAGTACTTGTACATCGCGTGCTTGAGGCACCAACTCGTGACCTGCGTATTGCAGGAGCCATGATGTCCGCTGCTCGGCTCCCGGCTGTACCACCCAAGTAACGCCCAATACCTTCTGATAGGAATGGGACAAGATGGTGGAATGATATTTCTTCGCTTCCGTCTCTTGATAGCGTTGCGGGGTATGGCATGCAGCTGCTCCTGCGGTGGTTCTACATCGTATCGTACAATCAAAAAAGAAGGTTCTGGGATATCGGTTATTTCTTCTTCTTCTCGACTGCACAACCGTTAGCATCTTGACAATCTTCAAGTATGGTAAAAGTTCTTACCCTTCGCTTTGAGCTTCTTGGGCGCGCTCTTTCCTCTCGCCTTCAATCTGCAGCGGCTATCAGCACTGACATATGGTCTCCCTCACGTTGGGACATACCCAGCAATGTGTTCCAATCGGTCCATTTCCTCCAGATCGAGAGTCGTGAGCTCAGGTCCAAACTCTCTCTGCACATCGCGGACAGTGAGCATCTTGCGCGGGTAGTAGGAGGCAAGAGCAGGGCCCTTTAGGCGTTGGCGCAGGATCTTGTTGCCAGTACGGACACCCTCGGGGTTGAACGTTGTCGCAAATACTTGGCATCGGGCCTGGTAAAGTTAGCGAGGTCCCTTGAAGCCTTAGGACCAAGTTACCTTCATGAGGTCCAGCAACCTCGCGCGTGGGACACTCATATTTGCATCGTCTTCAAGAAGCTGACTAGTCGAGGGACGGAAATTTGTCGCGATGTCGCCAAAGCTCAAGCAATGAAGTTCGATGTGGGACCCATCAGTGTGACAGTGACCAATCAGATTCATATGGCGGAATATCAAATACCCGTGGCTTTCGAGAACCTGGAACTGGCTAGGTTGCATTTGTTTGCCATACACGGTATTGGATACTTGAAGACCTCGAACTATTGACGACCTGGGGCATCACTATCCAGAGCTATCTGTCTAATGTCTACTTTTGATTGAGAAAGGTTCAAAGAGGACGAGGCCAGCAGGATTCGGCGACAGTCAGGCGTACCTGGAGGTAGGTACCTATGATGTAAAGTACCTCCGTACTTGCCTAAAGTATACCGAAACCAGGTGGTACGTGCTCACCTAGCCTGCAAGTTCCATCTGTGGAATTCAGCAACAGACGAGAGACCAATTTCTGCTCGAGTCGCATCGCCAATAACCAGCATCTATCATGACTAAACGGATTGGCTTGGATGACACGATACCACCGCCCTCAAAAAGGAGGCACACCGAGGACGACGGCGCTCTTGACGTGATTCTCACTCACAGCAGCGACCTCATCAAGTGCCTTCAGGCGCTCTCATCCAAGAACCATGACGCGCTCCTAGATCTCAGAAAGTTGAGCAAGACTTTGCTTCCTTCGTTCCAAAAGTTAGCCGGCGAGGAAGCAGCTGAACCCAACAATGAGACCGTTGACACCAAGGTCAGTCGCAAGTGCCTAACACGACAATACTAGTGTTAAACCATACCTAGAACAACTCAATCTCCAATACTCCAAAGTCTGCAGCGCCACCGATTCCATCTTTCGCTCTCGTCAAGCCCTGGACACCGGCAGAAATTCCAGCATCGCTTCCGCCTCTTCCCAAGATCAATAGTGCCATCTTGGAAAAGGCAGCGTTCACGCATCAAGGCACGGTCAAGCGGAAAGGTGACCTGAGCTACGACCGCCTCGAATGGCTGGGCGACGCCTACGTGGAACTCATCTCATCTAGTCTCATCTTTCAGACATTCGGAGGCCTGTCAACTGGAAAATGCTCGCAGCTGCGAGAGCTGCTTATCCGCAATGCCAACCTCGGGAAGTATGCCACCCATTACAGGCTCTTTGAGAGAGCGATTCTGCCCGCGGAACTCGACCCGAAGAGCAAAGCCGAAGTCAAGGCGAAGCCCTACGAGATCGAAAAAGTGCGCGGCGACCTTTTCGAGGCATACGTGGCCGCTGTTGTTCTCGGAGACCCGGTCCACGGCTTGTCGAGAGTATCAGAATGGCTTCGGGCGCTGTGGAGCACGACAATCGCGGACCAGATTCGATCAGCCAGCAGGACTCCCGACCTCCATGTCGTAAAGGAACTGAGCGACCAATCTGCACAAGCTGAATCTGATGTACCTCGGTTGCCCCCAAAGGTGGAGTTATCCAGGTTGATAGGATCAAAGGGTGCCCAGCTCAGGTACGAAGACATGCCAGTTAAGAGGAAGGATAAGTACAACAGCAAACTGGACTTGTTTACCGTTGGAGTATACCTAGATGGATGGGGCGAGAAGAATAAGCTCTTGGGGATCGGGAGCGATCTCAACAAGAAGGAAGCAGGACAGAAAGCAGCCCAGCAGGCGATGGATAACAAAAGGCTAATGAAGACATACCAGCAGAAGAAGGAAGCTTTCATGGCGGCGTTCAACGAGGCGGCGAACTAAGTAAGTAGATGGCCGACTATAGGGTGCAGCAAGTTACACATATCCAAGTTAGCAATTGTACATTGCGCATCGATCTTCTAGTGCCTTTCCTGGGCTATTACCACGCAGGTATCCATGAGATCCAGCGTTGGTGATACTAGTAGAGATCGAGACATGAGAGCAGCAATTGATTCACCTGAAATGACTTGCCAAGAAGCACCATTTATGTGAATCGCCATGTAGCTGTTCCGAATGATTTGCAGCAGACGCCTAGCCCATCATTGCCATCTGCGAGGTTTGTAAGTCACATCGCGAGTGACAGGCCTATCGACTTCCAATGGAACAGATAGCGACCAATGCCGAACGACGACATTTGGCCGCAGGTGGACTAGGTGGATGTGCTGCATTATGTAATGCGGAAAGTGAAGGACCAGGTAACAAGCCAGTCCAAACGTCCCTCGGTCCAACTGTTAGCGCCAATTGACCGAAAGACTGATTGACGAAAACAAAGCGACAAACCGCTGAAGGGACATCCCGCAACCCCAATGTTTGGACCGGCTGCCCGCATTTCACGTGTCTCCGACTTGCAACAGTCTCGGCCGACGGTTGAGCGTTCGTGGTGGAAGACGCGGGGTGTTAGGATCATTGACAATGCTCCGTCCACTAACTAGTTAGTCGGGATCTCGGAGAAGCGAACCCCTGACCAGCCCAGCCCAGCATCAGCATGCATCAGGCCCTTACCCATACCCCGGTTTTCGCGCTGTGGAGAGGTCGGCTGTCGCTGGTTGCTTGGGTTTGGCTATTGCGTGTTGCGTGTTGCGTCGCTGCGTTGCGTGACCGGCCGAGGCAGAAGCAGTCATTGCCGGCAACCTAGTCACTACCGTCGCACTCGCACACGGGCGACACGATCCGTTCCTGGCTTTTGAGGTGCAGCAGTCTGGCCCCAAACATTGGCGCGAACTGCTCGTTTCTGTCACAGCTGATTGCCCGTGTCGAATATCCCGCCCTCACCTTGTTCCTTCGACTCCCGCCTGCCGGTACCCGTCTTCAGTGACAAACGTCAGCCTCTGAAGAGTCCATGGCGGAGCTCTCGTATGATGCATGTCAGCGTGCTAGATGCCTAACTCTCTCTTTCGATTACGCTCAACAGCTCTCCTCTAGTTGTCCTGTTTCGGCTTCCGCTGCTACGGTGGTGCCCTGTTGAACACAGAGGTGAGCAACAGGACACGAGGAAAGGGTCTCGACTTATCTTAGTTATCTCCTGCCGCCGGCGAACACAACCCCGACCCTGCCCCCGAACGGTCCCCAACACGAACCTCGGACATAGACGCGCTCTCCCCTCCCACCCTCATCCTCACCCACCACTATCGAAAACCCTTCGGTCATCACCTTTTCTAGGAAACACCTTCTAGATGGCCGACTCCGTTGGTGAGTCTATCTTTCAACAGAAAAACCTTAGTTATCATGCTCTCGCCCCTGTTGTGGGGTCTGCAATTCCCCGGCTAATTGTATCGTCATGCTCTTCCTCCGCCTACAGATCGCGTGTTTGTCCATGCCTTAAATACTGTCAAAAAAATCCCCAAAACCGGGGCGTCGCGTCCTCCGCCGCCCGACCGGCTGCGACTCTATGGACTCTATAAGCAAGCCATGGAGGGGGACGTCGATGGCGTCATGGAGCGACCGACCTCGGCATCCGGCATACCGCCCGACGAGCTACAGCGCGAAAAGGACAAGTGGGATGCTTGGAACTTGCAAAAGGGCCTGACGAGGACGGAGGCAAAAAGACGGTACATCGAGGCCTTGATTGAGACAATGCACAAATATGCGACCACTCCGTAAGCCCTGCCGTCCACCTCCCTCGTGCATCACGTCATTGCACGGCCACTGACTCGTTCACTTTAGAGACGCCAAAGAGCTTGTCGCGGAGCTCGAATTCGTGTGGAATCAGATCAAAAACAACAGCCCCAGCTCGACCGAATCCTCGCCGAAAGGAACGGGGTCCACGGGCGAAGCGCGCCGGTTCCTGCAGCCCTTGAGTGGGTCTGAAGGACCGATGAAGATCCTCAGCCCGATGAGCGAAGACGACGCCGCCGAAAGGGAATCGGATAGAAGATTAGGATACAACGAAGGCGTTGAAGAGGATGCGCTGGCACCAAGCACCAGTTGGAACAGGAGCGTGGAGCGCGCACTCGAGAAACTCTCGGCCGAGGTCGCTGCGTTACGGGAGCAGATTGCGACTGGGAGGGAATGGAAGTCTAAGAAATCACGCAGCTTCATGGCATGGATACGATGGCTCACGTGGATCTTCATGAAGCACTTGGCTATCGATACTGTTCTCTTGGCTCTTGTACTGCTCTGGATGCGCAAGCGGAAAGACAGGCGCTTAGAGGACATAGTCAGGGCTGGGTTAAAACTGACAAGGGAGTACGTCAGAAACGTCCTTCCGCCCAGATGACGGTCGGGATGGTTGAAACTACGTATACCGGACGGATAAGGGGAGGCTGAGTCTACCTCGCAACCGGTCGCGAGGCGCTGATACTACTGGGCTGTCACGCCTGTTCAGTTGGTCCCAAGCGAAGCCGACAGGCTTGCTCGATACCACACCAACTGACCTGCCTGTCTGTCTTCGGGAGAATACGACTTGTCCAATGCGAACTACCAAACACTTGGTACGACTCGACACTGAAAGCCTCTCCAAGCTGCTGCATTCGAGGCGGCCGCCGGAGCACCGGAGCATCGTGCAGCATTGAGCACAAGACCGAGTCAATGATGAGAGGTTGCCGTAGAGCCGATACGATTCGAGCAGTGATATGAATCGCTTAGAAAGAACGAGTTCGGTTCTTGGAAGAGGTGGCCAAGAGACTAGGCTGGAGTAGCAAATAAACCCCTTCGTACGATGTCGGTAAACTGAGCTTGTCCACCTGCGAATTTGTGACGCGCCGCGATATGCCGACATTTCAAGAAAATAATACGGAAGCCCTCACGACTTACACGACAGTTGGTAATGGTGATTTTATGGCCTGAAACGCGTGAGCGTGGTCCCATGTCATTTCAATGGGAGTGGCTCAGGGTCTCCGAGGGCGTGGAGCCCAGTTGTTCCTGCCCACTCTGGGGATAGGTCTGGCCAGCAACCACATTAGCTCTGACTTAGACTTCAACCGCACCATCCTACCTCCCTCACTTTATCCATTCGTGAATCCCGCTGGATATTCTTGCCAGTAGCAAAATTGCCTCTCAACCAGCGACACCAGCTCAAGTATGTCCGGCGCAGCTAAACCTGTCGGAAATGCAAATGACTCGGCAAAAGAGGGAAGCAATGGCGACGACGTCGAAGGCGATGCGTTTTTGGAGGCCCGTAGCGATTTGCAAGGCGACAAAAATCAGTCAGACGAAGAAGATGAAGAAATTCCCCAGTTTCAAACCGGCTCAGAAGCAATAGCCATCTTTGTTCCTCTCGAAGAATCCCTCTTCGAACCCTTTGAGCCTCCGAAGACAGAACTCGACCGTCATAAAGCTTGCCTGGGGAACATGGAAAAGTACTCACTCGAGGTCAAGAAAAACCTCAAGCAGATTTACGAGCGAGAACGTCGTCGCATACGACAGCATGCCAGGCAGACGGAGGCAAAGCACGGGGTGAAGGGAACACCATTCGGTCTGCCGGCAGCAGAAGAGGCATTGGTACTGGCGTCTGTCGAGGCCCCGATGACTCCCGGCGAAGACTACATCAACCGGAGCACCTCAACATATATGCCGCCCGGCCCTCCGCCAGAGTTCCCACCCAGGCAGGCAGCCATCGCCTGGTCTTTGTATAACGTCGGTCAGGAATGGGTTCAATTCGGCGGGTACACTGCCTTTGCCCAATCAATCATGGACGAGTCCAAGGCAGGCATCGCAAAGGAAATCACGGCCGGGATAGAGTCGCTGGTGCAGAGAGGTCCAAAAGACGATGCTCTTCAGTCTTAGCAGGAGACGCGTGCATGGCTCAGCAAATATGCAGCGTTACGAGCTTGTTGACTGGGAACAAAACTCATTGCGTGTACGCCAGCACAGTCAAGTATCATACCTTCCCGAGAAGCTCATCTCGACGACGACACTTTACTGGTCGCAGTATTTACTTAGTTAGAAAAGGTGACATCTCACCAATACACGCGCGCACATACACTTGTGGTCATCTACAGATGTCTCGTCATCAGGTTTGATATGTAACGACCGGCGGTAAGAGGCAGCGGTCATTGAAGAATTCTCCCATGCTTCCATAAACGGCGTCAAAATATGTTCTTCTTGGGAACAGGATAGAGGAAGGCTCGACAGAAACAGCCTTGCGGCTGCTCAAGCTCACCTACGATAAAAGTGCCCGTATACAATTTAATTTGGTAAAGGGAAAAGAGAGAAAGCGTCGCAAGGAAAATTTACCCAAAGACATAAAAGGTGACGGACGGGTGGGTCTTCTTCCTGCCTCAGGCGCTGAACAGCTCCCAGCCGGCTCGACCAATCACCATCGACGTAAATTAATCGCGATTTCCGCACTAGCGCCACCAAATCCCCATGGCCCGGGACAGAAGAGCAGTTCCCTCCCGACGTCAACGATTGATATTCAATCCGCCTCTCACCATTTCGCCCCTCTACGTCTCGTCCGTGTCTCAATCCGTCAAGGCGACACGATGCTGCGGCAATCTCTAGCACGTTCGGCTTGGCGGACTGGCAAGCAGGCCGCCAACGCTCCCAGAACCTTTGCTACCACAGCTCGCAGGAATGCAGACGTCGAGCTGACAGTCGGTACGCCTGTCCCGCCCTTGAGAACGCTCAATTGGTACCCGGAGTGATGGCTGACGGTGTTCACAGACGGAAAGAAGGTTTCGGTGCCAGGTGAGATGTGTCGTGGCCGCGGCCGAAGTTTCCTGCTCACAAATCTGTAGCCGGCTCCGCCCTGATTCAAGCTTGCGAAAAGGCAGGCGTCACAATCCCCAGGTTCGTCAAGTCGCCCGAAATCATTACCATTGGCATCTTCTGACTCGAGGACTAGATATTGCTACCATGAGTACGACTTCCCTCGATCGAATCGATATCCGCCGCCTCTGCGAGGGACGATCCGACTGACAAATACAACAGGAAGCTTGCGATTGCCGGTAACTGCCGTATGTGCTTGGTCGAAGTCGAACGTGCCCCGAAGCCCGTTGCGTCTTGCGCATGGCCCGTCCAGCCCGGTATGGTCGTGAAGACCAACTCGCCACTCACACACAAAGCCCGCGAGGGTGTCATGGAGTTCCTCCTCGCCAACCACCCTCTCGACTGCCCCATTTGCGACCAGGGTGGTGAGTGTGACCTCCAGGACCAGTCGATGCGTTACGGTGGCGACCGTGGTCGTTTCCATGAGACCGGCGGCAAGCGTGCCGTCGAGGACAAGAACATCGGCCCCCTCATCAAGACCTCCATGAACAGATGTATCCACTGCACGAGATGTGTGCGTTTCTCCAACGACGTCGCCGGTGCCCCCGAGATGGGCTCTTTCGGCCGTGGCAACGACATCCAGATCGGTACCTACCTTGAGAAGAACCTCGACTCCGAACTCTCCGGTAACGTCATCGACCTCTGCCCCGTCGGTGCTTTGACCTCCAAGCCTTACGCTTTCCGCGCGAGGCCTTGGGAGCTGAAGCACTCCGAGTCCATCGACGTCCTTGACGGCCTTGGTTCCAACATCCGCGTCGACTCTCGTGGCCTCGAGGTCATGCGTATCCTTCCCAGACTTAACGACGACGTCAACGAGGAGTGGATCAACGACAAGACCCGTTTCGCCTGCGACGGTCTGAAGACCCAGAGACTGACCATGCCTTTGATCCGCCGCGACGGCAAGTTCGAGCCCGCCGACTGGGAGCAGGCCCTTACCGAGGTCGCCAACGCCTACCACCACATCCAGCCCAAGGGTAACGAGTTCAAGGTCATCGCCGGTGAGCTGACCGAGGTCGAGTCCCTGGTCGCCGTGAAGGATCTGGCCAACAAGCTCGGTTCCGAGAACCTGGCCCTTGACATGCCCTCCGGAAGCAAGCCCATCGCCCACGGTGTCGACGTCCGCTCCAACTACCTCTTCAACTCCAAGATCTTCGGCATCGAGCAGGCTGATGCCATCCTGATCGTTGGCAGCAACCCCCGCCACGAGGCCGCCGTCCTGAACGCCCGCATCCGCAAGCAATGGCTCCGCTCCGACCTCGAGATTGGCGTTGTTGGCGAGACATGGGACTCCACCTTTGAGTTCGAACACCTCGGCACCGACCACGCCTCTCTCAAGAAGGCCCTTGCCGGTCCCTTCGGCAAGAAGTTGCAGGCCGCTAAGCGTCCTATGATTATCGTGGGCTCTGGTGTCACTGACCACGAGGACGCCAAGGCCTTCTACGAGACCATTGGTACTTTCGTCGACAAGAACGCCACCAACTTCCTCAACGAGGAGTGGAATGGTTACAACGTTCTCCAGAGAGCCGCTTCCCGTGCCGGTGCTTTCGAGGTTGGTTTCGTCACTCCCTCGGCCGAGGTTGCCGAGACCGCCCCCAAGTTCGTCTGGCTCCTGGGTGCCGATGAGATCTCCCAGAAGGACATCCCCAAGAACGCTTTCGTCGTCTACCAGGGCCACCACGGTGACCGCGGTGCCCAGATCGCCGACGTCGTCCTCCCCGGTGCCGCATACACCGAGAAGGCCGGCACTTACGTCAACACCGAGGGGCGTGTCCAGATGACCCGTGCTGCTACCTCCCTTCCCGGCGCCGCCAGGACAGACTGGAAGATTATCCGTGCCATCTCCGAGTTTCTCGGCGCTCCTCTGCCCTACGACGACGTTGCTCAGCTCCGCGACAGAATGGTTGAGGTCAGCCCGGCCCTGGCGGCCTACGACGTGGTTGAGCCCGTTGCTCTGCAGCAATTGAGCAAGGTTCAGCTCGTTGACCAGAACAAGGGCGTCAAGGCCTCTGGCTCGCCGTTGAGGAAGGCCATTGACAACTTCTACTTCACAGACGTTATCTCCAGAAGGTATGTTCTCCTGTTCATGAAGACATTGCAGATCTCAAACGACTAACGCTTTCCAGTTCGCCAACGATGGCCCGCTGCTCCGCGGCCAAGGCCTCGGGCAACCCCAAGACCAACTTCATGGCGCCAGGCATGGAGGAGGACAGGCCGATGGGCCAGGTTGCGTACGGAGCATGAGGGACAGGCTGTACGATCGTAGAGAAGAGAATAAAAGAAAGTTCTTTTGTCGGGGCTGGGTGCACTGCTTGTACATAATAGGACGCGAGGGTAGAGTTGGATGGGGGTTGAAGAAAGTAAATAACTTCAACGTGTTCCTTTTGTAGTGAAGCAAGTTATGACGATTCGTTTACGATATTTGGGAGGCGTATGCGTGTGACTGCCGTTCATGAGTTTCTTCCTGCGCTGGGCCTCTTGCCATTTCCTTGTCGAGCGGCAACAGATCAGCTGGGTTTGACATCACACGACAGACTGGTTAAACATTAATTGTTTCCAAGTTACGGCTCTTGGTTCGAAGCAAAAACACATGGACTGTTCGACTTCAGCTCTGAGGACTGTAGCATCTCTCAATCTCGGGCCACGATTCCCACAGTAGCATATAATCCAGTCCCGCAGGTTTCCGAGCTAGACTGAGCCCGAAAAAGATTGGATTCTCTTGACGATTTCGGTCTCGATGGATTTCGTTGAGTTCATAGTGGACATGAAGATAGCAGTGTGGCGAGGTTCCATGCGGCGTTCTCGAGTCGCACTCTTTGATTCAACTTCGCTACCCCCCCTCTGAATACAAAGGAAATGACGGACGGCAGTGGCGGACAGTTTGGTATAGGAAGAGTAGCGGGGACATCACCACGGGCGAGGATTCATTGGGGTCTTCATCTGTGACTCTGGTGCCATGGTTGACCTGAGATGCAGTGCGGGTGAAGGGAGAAGGCCGACTGTACAGCGCCTTGCAGATTTAGCCAGCGAGTTGGAAGTGGAGATCTTTTTATATGAGCAGAGCGCAACACGTGCTCGGCAAGTTTTCAGGCCGTAGTCTCGGGTTGCAGCATAGATGGACAGATATGTTAGTAAACTGCTTGAGGACGGCTGTGTTCAATACGGCATCGAGGTTGGCCCTGCAGGAGATGAACTTACGTCCGAATAGAGTCAGGTAGACGGACGAAGACAAGTGGTGGCTTCACCTGAGCATCAAAAAGGTCAATATGGGGGGGTCCACGTAGCTGTAGGATTGATGCCCCGATGGTGGGGTGGCTACTGCTACTGCTACGAAGTCTACTCTACTAATCTGCTGGCGGGTGGTGCTAGTTGCCAAACGCCCCCTTATCCATGGTAATGTAATGTTTTGGTGATTTTCTCAAGTAGTTGACCATTAAAAAACCTCGTTCGGGGGAAAAGGTATCCTCTATCCTTTCCTTGATATGATTCATTGCCCAATTCCCACGCAGGGCAGAGAATGAATAGACATGAAGCATGTTCGCTGTCCAGCACTTCTGTTCTCGACCTTCATCTGCGTATACCCTCAAGTAGTGAGCGAAGCTCTTGATTGCACGAATAGGATGCTTCTGGATGCTTTAGAACCCCGAAATCAACTTGACAAGGGTTCCCCATTCGGTCAATCACCTCAGAAGAAGAACAGTAACTTTCTGATCGTTCGATTGGCAACAACCCCGATCTTTTGGTTTTATACGCTTTCCCTCTGTGTTAGGTCGTCCGGTGTTGCCAACTATGCGTGAGAATTATCTGCTGTATAAGTTAGACTTTCTGGTAATTGAAGAGAACTTGTTGGTCCAAAGAAATGTACTGGTCGGCTGCGATGCTTTGGGTTTCTTCGGCACTGCTGGTGGTTCTTGAACGATGACACAATGCGGAGCCACTGGCTACTCCAGCTGACCTGGATCGGCAACACAATTCCGTCTTCCTTGATCGTCGCCGTCGCAGTATTCCTGTGCTTGAGCGAGGTGGAGAGTTATCAGTGAGTTGCCTGACGCCGACCAAAGGTAGTGCCTACGCTATGGAGGACTTCGATCCGCAAGACAGTATTCCAGAGATCCAGAGGGTGCTGCAAGCATAGGGTGTGGCAGATCAGGTTAAGTCGCATCTGTCAAATTTGTCAATTTAAAAGAAAAGTTGAACCACGTGTGCAAATATCCTAGAAACACTACCGAAGCCGGCGATGACCGTGGCTTGGTTCATGTTGGTCAGAGTATAAATCAAGACCCGTTCGCCCTTTGTTTCGGTGGCCAACGACATATTGTGCGCGTCCCCCCGATGATCTCCATTGCAAGATGTGCCTCGGAGGGTCGATGCTGTCGAGATCACCCTGTATCTTTCTCCAATTCCCAGGGTGTCGGTAACAAAGAGAACTGAACCACATCTGTCCCAGCAGAATACTCGGAAGATGAAGATGGACGAAGGTGACGGACGATCGTGAGTTAATGTAACATGAAACTCAACATGTTACGCGTTTGGATAATAGTCTTGATAAGCACCCGTCGTAAGGGATGAAGACTTGATGCATACCATTTTCGCTGTGGTGTGCTGCAGAAGATTAGCCGGCCGAAGCGAAATCCTTGGGAATAATCTCCGGTAATCTGACCCCATAGTCAGATGAAGACGAATCGATACCTCAAATAGCTGAGCTTGTCGTTGAAGCTGTCGACGATATGGATATCTTTGAAGACTGGTTTGATTCTCCATGGAGAGCCGATCATGGCATTGATTCGTTTGACGAATTGTTGGGTGCAAACCAGTGTTTGGTATGGTGCCTCGATAACTTGGACGAACTTTCGAACCGAGATGGGTCAACGACGGAGAACGGAAACTATGCTTCAAGTGTATAAGGCGGTTTCCTTGTTTTCACACCATGTCCTTCACATCTGGAGTGGTTGCTTTCGATCTCTGGAAACGTCTTCCTACACCTATAATCCAGCGCCCTAGCGAGGCGCAGATCGCGGGGTTTGTGTAAGCATACCCCTAAACTTTTCTTTTGGTGAACATGGAACCAAGAATGGTGAAACAAAAAGAAGACGAGGCCGTCGTTGGAGGACGTGCATCGTCGTGGACTTGCTTCTGTCGTTAACTTTGTAAAGTGGTGTACAACAAAGTAAGTACTCATGGTAAGACTCGGCCATCTTGGACTTTGGAACCAGGCTCACAACTTTCACCATCTCCGGTTGGTTGAAGATCCCGACAGCGTTCATACCGGACTCACGACACACCACTGATCGAGGGACAGAACGTAGGAAGGTGGACTAAATCTCAGGATGAATCACTACTCTTGAACTATGCTGGACAATGGCCTATCAAAAAATAACCAGTCCTCGGAAGAAGCATGCTCATGCTTCCATTTATTGATCAAATTGCGTCTGAAAGGAGTTATCAGATAGCCGTGCGTGACAAATGGATCTACAAAAACATGCCGTTCCTTCAGAAAAAACCAAAATGCTTCAATTCCTGGGTCATCGGTTTTCCAGGTTCTCGGCGGCGACTGCTCTGTTGTTTCATCCATAACTAAGGACCACTTAGAACTTGCTTCCCAAAGTAAACGTCGAGATGGCTTCCCTCGTTTATCTTTGGGATCACGTGCCTACGGAATACACAAGGGGCGACGGAGCTGCCGGACGAAGTAGACTGCACGCTGTTCCAAGAACTGTGTTCGACCCGCCGCGCCGGTAGTCAGTCTTGCCATGTCGCCATAATCTGGTAGCACGACTATGCTTGGGGTATCCATGGGGACTGGGCAACTCTTGGCAACAATTCGGTCGAGGCCGACCGAGGCCACGTAATTAACGTTGGCAGGCGCTCAAATAGATCGAAAAGTGGTCCCGGCAAGTCTCAACCGAGTGGTTAACTGATGCGTTATGTGCTTGTAGCTCAGTTGATGACTGACTTTGTGAAGAGAAACTCTGTAAGGGTGCTGGTCTTGAACGCCTAGTCATCTGATGGGGCGTCTCCTGTCGGGAATGCTTCACGGGTTGCAATGAAACTGGAGTGACATAGTGTATTACGCTAAGAAACGGGAACGCATTCGTTACGACAGAGATATCCTGTCCCAAAAGCTCTTTCTCTAAGCTGGAGCTGGAGCTGGAACGTCCTCCTTCTTCTCCTCGGGCTTCCGTCCGACAAAGATGTACCTATGAGTGTTCGTTAGCATCAATGATTCCTGTTGGGGCACGGCAGGGCAATGAAAACTTACTGAGGCCAGTACCCGTGAATGCCCCGATCCTTTGCGTTCTTGCGGACGTCAATGAGGAACACGGAGACCTCCTCTGGGGTCCATTCCAACGCACGCGTGAAGTGAGCCATGGTCAGTGCCTCAATCCCGTCCATGAAGTTTTGATGATTCCACATGCCGAGTTCCTTGAACTTCTCCTCCTTAGGCCATGTATTAGTGGGGAACTTGTACAAACTCATGCTCACATCTTCAAAGCCAGCATCAGCCATGAGTTCTTTGAGCTTTAGAGGGTCGAAGTGTGCTGACCCCAACTTGAGCGCGGCTTCCATGATGAGCTGACCCCACCTCGATAGAGCATGTTCAGGCTTCAAGGTACCATCAGCTGATCGAACATGGATGTCGGTCTCCTGAATTTCGAGGTAGCCACCAGGCTCGAGATTCCTGTGGGGTAGATGATAGATGAGCTACTATTGCCGTAACCCGAAGCCAAGTAGAGAAAGGGCACTCGCCGTCGCAAATGCACTCGGAAGGGGGATCTTACTCATAGCACCTGCCAATGAATCGTGACCAGTCGCTCATGCCACCCGAAATATATCGACAATGGATATATTGGAAAGGCTGTGAGAATATCCACTCGTCTTCAATGTCATCAACCTCGAACCTGACGTTGGAGGGCACGCTGGGGTGATATTAGCACGCATTTGCTCAAGGTCTAGTGCGAGTTCTGCTTACCTCCCCGGCTGGGTCGCAGACAGATCGACTCCCAAGATGTCTGCCTCCGGATGCTTTTCTCCGAAATCAATGGCCCAAATGCCTGTGCCTGTGCCTACATCAAGAACTCGACCAGCAATGGCATCTTCTTGGCATGGTGGTGCGAGACCAAGTTGATCGTCGAGGGCAAGAAGACACAGTGCATGAATGAAATCTTAGGTTGAGTCATATCTGTCAGTCTACTAAACTACCTCACAGAAAATGAAGGCTCACCTAGTCTGTCGAGTTCTTTGTCGTCATTTGGTATGTTGTATTCTATACACAGTTCTCAGAGATTGATGATAATAGTATTTGCTGCGCGAACTTACTGCCCTCCTTATACCGATGGTAAGTACGGCCGTGCTCCTGGTGGTACTCCCGCAAGGAGCTAAGGAGACTGGTGCTAGACGAAGCAATGCTCTTTGCCAGGAAGGGTAAGTGTCTGGTCTACATTGGAGAGGATGCCTGTGAAGTAGGCTTACAGTTCCTATCTCCGAGTAACTGTCATCTTGCTGTAAAACAGAGTCAGCAAAATAATCGGAAATGCGCGTGGCAGTATTGCGATACCTCGTCATCAACAGCAACCTGCACCTCGTCATCAACGGCGACCTGCGCCTCGTGGACTGCTGGCTGAGACATGCTGGCCTTCAATGTGGTGTTGCAGAGCAGAATTGAAGAGAACTCAAGCATGAAGCATAAGAAAGAGCGAGAAGGGCAAACAGTGACATATAATAACAGCCGAAGTTCGACTGTCATTTTGCTCGCCTTTCGGAAGCGGTCTCTACCTCCGAGGTTTCCCCTCTCCGGTCTCCTCTTGAGGGCGGATACATTGTCGTCGACCTGCACCAACACGCATAATAACCCATGCAGTTTGTTGCCTCGCTGGCATGGGTTGCTCCGCGCGTGCATAGAAACTCGCCGAATCAGGAAGTTGCGGTGCCATATTGATCCTTGACCATGTTGGAAGTAATGCCTTCGCCTATGTTGGAAAACGTGGCCTCGTATGGAAACGCAATCCTAAACGTTCCACGAAAGCTGCAGTCGGTGGTAATTGGGCTAGTTACGACCGGTAAACCATGTGCTGCATGTTCTTTGCTTTGGATATCTGAACAGGACAAAAGGAACGGAGGTTATGTCCGTATTCAGTTGTTTCCAAGACTGGTGGTTCTTACGCACTTGGCAGGTGGAGTTGTGAGTCGACCTACTTCCGCAAGCTGGGCCTCCCATCCAGACAAGGGCAATTAGCGCGACGAGGCTATCTTCAATGCCACCATCGTCTGTCTTTAGCATTGCCTCTGTGCTTTTGTTTGGAGTTGCCGCAACAATGACAACTTAATTAGTGCCCGGAGACGAGGTGAAGCTCTTGTGGCTTTTGGGTAGACTGGCTGTGAGGTAGGTATATCGCATCTTCGTCAGCTCCTGCCTCAGAAGTCCCTATCCTAACCGCTGCTAACGAACGTCAGCTAAAGAAGCGTACGGAAATACCAGCGAATACTTACTGTTGTATGCCTTCTCAGTCTCCTGGCTGCATTTTACTGTGTCAAGTAGGGACGGCAATCGGCAGTATCTCCAGAAATATGCTGCCGAAAGACGAGCTACCGACTCTCTGCAGCAACGTCACCCAGAAGTGGTATAACCCTCTCAATGTCCCTCTATCACCACATACGACCATACCCACTGGAGAACTCGGGATCCCGTCCGCTCTCCCATAGATAAGCCAGTGAGGGCCGGATTAGTAGTTGGGTCGGTGACGACCAGCGAATACCTGCTGTTGTATATTATGTTGCATTTTGCTGCTCTCACTTTTGGCCTGCGATGAATATCAACTCGCTACGAGCGACGCAGGTGACCAGATCGATACCCGCTTGCCAGATAAATGTCCATATCTTGAGTTGTGTCTCTAAAACACACGAAGCTCCACTAGGAGCTGCAGCTACACTGGATAGCCTTCTTCTGCATCGGGACATCTCCTACCCATCTATCTTCCTCCTCTTTATCGCCCTTGTATGTCTTGCTCTCGAACTCCGCTCCGTCCCAGCTGTCCGCAAACGGGTTCAGTGCCATATGCATCACTCTCCTCAGAACGTCTCTCTCGTCTTCCTTTTCTACCCTCTTGATGATTTCATCAAGCACCCAGCCGCGGGGCACGAAGTTGGGGTTGACGGCCTTCATGGCCTTCTCCCTCTCGACGTCGCTGTCCTCGCCCCAGTCCTCGACAACGCGAGCGCGCCACTTTCCAAGCCACGTTCCGACGTCGTCACGACCCTTCGCCTCGCCGCCGGTGACGCCCTCGTTGTGGAAGAAGCGCGCGGCAACCTCGCGACGAGCGCCCTCGTCAGCAATGTCAGAGAGCTTGACGGAGCTGAGGCGGCGGAAGAAGTGGTTAAAGTCCAATTCGTGCGTCTCCATGGTATCGAGGAGGTTGGAGAAGAGCTCGTCAAAGTCGCTGTCCTTGAAGTTCTTCAGTCCTAGACGCAGAGTCATGAGGCGCTTGTATTCTGACAGGAACAGCGCCTTGTACTCCTCTCCGACCTGCATGATAAGCTTTTCGGCACGAGCAACGAGGACTTCGGCCGAGCTCTCCTCAACACCCTGGCTGACAAAGGTGTCGTCGTCGACGTTGGCGCCTGCGCCGAGTAGCTCACCCAAGGCTTCACCGAAGCGAACGAGGTTCCACCAGATGATGGTGGGTTGGTTGCGGTAGCTGTAACGCAACATGTAGTCATCGTGGTTGGGCGTGTAGGCCGGGTCGAAGTTGTCCATGAAGGCGAAGGGGCCAAAGTCGATGCTCAGACCCATGATGGACGTGTTGTCAGTGTTCAAGACGCCGTTCATGAAGCCGTACGCCTGCCACTTTGCGACTGTCAGCGCGTTGCGACGCGCAACTTCGCGGAAAAGGCGGGTGAAGCGGTTCTCCGCAGAGTCCTCTGGCCCCTGAATGTCGGTAGCAGCAACGCCACGAGCCGCCTCGAGGTTCTTGGCTGGCTCGTCTGGGTTCTCAAGACGACCGGGCAGTTTCTCCCAACCACCGAGCACGTCCTCGGCGACGTATGTCGCGAGGGTCCGGATGAGGTTGCGGTCGCCCCTTGCGCGGGGCAGATCGAAATTTCCGAGACGGATCCATGATTGCGCGAAGCGGAGGACAATGGCGCCTGGCTCAACCGTCTCGCGGCGGACCCTCGACTTGGGTAGCAGCGTCAGAGACAGCGCGCGAGTGCTTGGGATACCGAGAGCGTTGAGAGCTTCGGAAACGATAAATTCGCGGATGCTGGATCGCAAAACGGCCTTGCCGTCTGCGAACCGCGAGTACGGCGTGATGCCCGCGCCCTTCAACTGGAGCTCGTACCGGACCTTGGTCTCTGGGTTTCTAGTCTCAAACAGCGAGATGGCACGCCCGTCTCCAAGTTGGCCGGCCCATTGTCCAAATTGGAAACCACCATAGCATTGTGCCCAGGGGTATCCACCCTCCAGCTTCTCTTTGTCCCAGCCGTGTAACCTGTTCCCAGCGACGGTCTGCCTAAACTCCTCGGTGGTCTCGTCGCCTTCCTTGATACCGATATCGCGCAGGGCAGCGGGGCTAACGGCAAGAAGTTCCGGGTCTTCGGCAGTCTCGGGGCGCACCCAGGTGAAGGCAGCTTCGCGAACCTGGCGCGGACCAATCTGATCGCGAGGAGTCTTGTGGGAGTCGGCAGGCGTGGGAAAGAGGGAGTCGGCGGGCAGCGACGAGGTATAATGCCACGTCTTGGGAAGCTCGGCTATTGGCAGACGTTCATGGCTCCCATTTGTTCGGTTTGTGGTAATAGACCCTGGCCCATTGGAGATCTGGGCGGCCATGAGGGGCAAAGTGAAAGCTCTAGGAATAGCTCGACGTGAGAGCAGTCTCGAAAGCATATACGCGGGTTTGAGTAACGTCAATGGCGCATGCACTGCAAAAGTCAAGATGAGAAAAACGCAGTTTGCGACTGGAGGGAAGTAGGGGTATCTTAAGTGCCACGACCGAGAAGGATGAAAAAGTTGAAATGGAGGGGTATTTGCTAATGATGATGAGGGTGTAAGCCGTCATGGAGCGGCCGGTGATGGAGGCCCTTCCACCTCCCAGTGCCCCCAGTGCCCCCTGGCATCGGAGCTTTCTGTCAGTTGCCAGTGGTGGCGATGGGGAAATTTCTATGCTGACCTAAGCTGAATTTGCGCACCTTGATGAACCTCGGCCGTTCCACTCAACAGTTGCCGATCTGCGAGAATGACTCTTTGCTGATCACGGCCGAGATACCCCGGTTCTGTTTTGCAGAGTAACGAAAATTGTCACGCTCGGAGCAATTGCCGGTCGCCGCCTTGGACCCTGGAGTCGTAGTCCGCTGCCCGAGGTCGCGGCCCGTGTCCCGGCCGAGATGGATTACACATCACTGATGCTGTCAGTTTTCAATTACCTTACACAGTAATTAGCACGCGGTGCAGGCCCTGTCCTGTCCTGGGCGACTTTTTTTCGATATGAACTTCCACACAAATACCGACCTGCAGCTCTTTGTGTGCTCTTCTTTCTATCATCTACCAGGACTGAATCTTGAGAAAATCTTGTTCAATGGTCTGTCAAATCGATGCTCAGTCTTCTGCTTCTCGATAAACCTTGTACGCGTGGATGCTGCACGTCAAGCCCACCACAATCAAAGTACATCGTGTTCCAGACCAGTAGAGTGCTTCAAGGCACACTGTACAGATGATGTCAACGGCTGTGTTCCGTAGAGGGGCCGACACGCGGCACTTGTACTCCCGTCTCGAGTAGGAAATAGCTGCAGTAAAACCAGAAGCAGCTTTCTGGAGCTTTGCATGTCGTTGATTCGCTCTTGAACTTAAAAGTGGTAATGCACATTGTCTGAAAGGGAAGACTACGGATACATCTTTCCAATTGGCATTTCAATTTCGTCATTCCTGTCTCCTCTCTCCTTCATCCCACCTCCATATTATCTCGTGTGCTGGTTTTGCGAACCGTCACGAAAGCTTCCTCAACACCATCAGCTTGGCTTCGTCACCACTTCATCCCTGCCCTACGTCCTCAGCTTCAACCACTCAAAATGAACTCAATTCTCTCGACCTTCAAGCCGGATGCATCGGGGACACCGCCGAAGCAGGTCCCGTACATCCCCTGGCTCACACTCAACGATGGCAATCAGATTCCCATGGTAAGTGCACCTTTGCGAATCACGTACCGACATTTGTGGGTAGATCAGATCGCCTTAGCGGTCAGCACTTTAACTGTTTGGGGTTCACTTTAGCCTGCGATGAATCTGTGTCAGTCGTCTGTGTCGCTCGCGGTTTCGCGCAACTCAATTTCATCCGCATTCTCGTTGGCTGGGATGCTATACTGTAGTATCATTGTCATGGCTCTTTTTTACCACATTGAATCGTAATGCCACAAACACGATACTAATAATCTGACAGCTTGCCTACGGCTTGGGCACGGCCAACTACAAGACCGGCGGCTCTGGCTTCGATAGCACGATCGTAGACAACACCGTCATGGCCATCAAGCTGGGTTATCGTCACCTCGACGGTGCTGAAGGTATGCTCGCTCATTCCGTGCAATCTGATGCACACCAGACACTCACATCTTACAGTCTACGGAAACGAGGAGGAACTCGGCGCAGCCATCAAGAAAGGAGGCGTCCCCCGCGAGAAGCTCTTCGTCACGGCCAAGATCCACGGAAACAAGAAGCAGGACACGGAAGAGGCCTTTGCCCGCACCCTACAGAAGCTCGGTCTCGACTACGTCGACCTCTACCTCATCCACGCCCCCTTCTTCGCCGACTCGGACGAGGAGTTGCAGCAGAAGTGGGCCGACTTTGAAGCCATCAAGGAATCCGGCCGCGCAAAGTCCATCGGCGTGTCCAACTTCCTCCAGTCCCACCTCGAGGTCATCCTCAAGACGGCCAAGATCCCGCCGGCCATCAACCAGATCGAGTTCCACCCCCACCTGCAGCACGGCGACTTGCTCGACTTTCACCGCAAGAACAAGATCGCTGTGTCCGTGTACGCGCCCCTTACCCCCATCACATCCGACGTCGACAGCCCCGTCAGGACCATCTGGGCCAATCTGTCCAAGAAGTACGGCGTCAGCGAGAGCATAATCGGACTGCGGTGGTGCATCGATCAGGGTCTGGTGACCATCACGACCTCTTCCAAAGAGGAGAGACTGCAGAGCTACCTGAACCACCTGCCTGCGATCAAGTTGACGCCCAGAGAGGTCAGCGAGATCGCCGAGGCCGGCAAGTCGAAGCACGTCCGAGGATTCTGGAAAGACAAGTTCGACCCAGAGGACAAGAGCTGAAGGCCCTTGGTTCTTGTCAATGATGCTCTTCTTGCGTCATTATAATACTGCGAGGTTGAAGAATAGCCTACTTAATGATGACGAGTAATTTTATGGGCAATTTGTTCTTTCTTTATGGAACCCTGGCATCAACCGCGGACTACTGCAGCGCTTTGATGGACACACGCCAAGCTCGAGCTTGAAGGCTTTGCCATTGTGGAGTGACATTCATGTTTTACTGTTCACTGAGTATCTATAGTCCGACGTGGTGCGGGGGCAACCCTCGTCCCACAATGCTGACAATCTCGATTATCACAAATAAGCTAACATCCCTGTTTTGAGCGGTGGTAATCGAACACGCTGAGTTGCAAAACGATGCCATCGCTAAGCACCAAATACGACTAATGACACACTCTCCCTCTTCCTCGGGTATCAAGTGTCCAATACTCACTAACAACGATCTAACGATCTCCTGGCGTGCCACGCCGTTGGCCCGGTAATGTGTCAATCAAAAAGTCAAAGCGCGCGACGCCGTTGGGCTTAGAGCTCATCGTCAGATTCCGTCTCGCTACCTGCTGGCGGCGGCGTGGGAGCTTTGACAGGCGCTTGCTTCTTCCTCGCAAAAGGCAAGTCACGTTTAACGGGTGGTGCCTCCTTTGCTGCTGTCGGCTCAGCGGCTTTCGCCTGAGACTGGGAAGATTTCTCTGATGACGCGTTCCTCGCAGGTTGTGCCGTTTGCTCGTCATCCTCGTCCTCGCTGGCCGTCTCGTCCTCGTCCGCGGATGTGTTGCGATCTTCATCCGATTCTGTCTGCGCAGGTTGTCTGGCGGCATCGACGTCCATAGCCTCAAAACCATCGTCAGAACTTTCCTCCTCAACTGGCTCGGTTGCGGGCTTCCTCTTAGATGGTCGCGACTTAGCCGCTGCACGCTTGCCCTTGGCAGGTACGTTCTGCAAGTCAGGTTCCTGACTTGACCTGTCCGTCTTGACGACACCGGGTATCCCGCGCACCAGGTCGTCGCTTGGGTTGACGGACGCTAGGGTTTTTAGCAGCTGGCGAATGTAGGCTTTCTTCTCGTTTAGTATGTCGCAAAAATGTTCAAGCATCTGGTTCTCATCCTCGACCTTCCTCTCGGTCAGCTCGTCCAGGAGGTCTTTGAGTTGTTGCACGCCGTCCTCCAGTTTCTTGATTTTTGTTGTTTTAGCGGCCACTGCCTCCTTGGCCTCCTTGGTCGTCTGAGCCGCTAGGCCACACCACTCCAGAAGCTCAATAACTTCATCTGGGCTGTAGGCCAGCTCGATGGTCCCGAGGCGTTGGCTAAAGCCCTTAGCCTTCTTCCTAACGGACAGGGTCAAGGTTGACTCGTTCTTGACAGTAGCGTCGACATCAATACCGTCGACCGTGTCTTGCCGCAACACCGCAGTCAGGATCTCAATCCATTCATCTTCAGAACAGGCATTCTTGTCGACAAGACGAGAGACTTTGTCATGACGCACTGCAAGGGGGTTCGTCATTAGCACTGTACAGCCAAGACCCACAGATTCGGGCCGCGGTGATCGTCGCTCGGGATGACGAAGGGAGAACTCACACGAGACGGCATACGGGGCCTCGCCATCGGTTCCCACCAACTTGACGTCGAGTGCCTTGGAATGGGTCTGAGTGACATGGACGATGACAAAACCATCGTCAGTCCGGGGAATCCGGAGAACGTGGCCGGATGCCATGGCGGGCGAACTATGAAGGGCGATTGATTGCACGTCGCAGGACCCGAAATGAGGTAATAGCCTGTCCCCTGAAGAATGAGCAAATTGTCTGGCTCGGTGAGGAGGGTCTCTAACTCACCTTGAGCTAAGCGCAACAGCACGGCCTTTGAGTGCAGTAATGTCAGTGTCGCATTTATTACCTTTATTTGGCGTAAGGGTTCAGGGTCTCGATTGTGCAAGACGTGGAATGCTTTTATGTTTGGGGGACGACCTCGATTGTCGTGGAGTCGGACTAGGCTGCCACAGCGCTCTGACAGGTAAAGACGTCCTCTGTAAAGTGGTGCCGCTGGAATATTACTGTGTAGGATGTTGTGACCAGCTTTAGGCAGCGCCTGCCTTTGTGCTGATGGTGGTGGTGGTGCCTGGTCGTCGTTCGTTGTCCTACTCCTGTCTGTCGCTGCCGAGATTCGTACTACCACCGTTTATGGGGCTGTTTTGTGAATGCCGTGTCTGACCCTTTATTTCTGCCGCAAGCTTCTGACATCGAATGCGAATGACCGCGTGCGGGAAGGGCAAAAATGAGGGAAACAGTCACTTTCGGAGAAGCGGGATAGAGGCTTGCGGAGAAGAATTCGCATCCTCAATGGTTACAAGTGCTCCTCTGTCAGGTCAGGTCAGGTCAGTAGCGGGACGAAGCGCACGGAGGCGGGAACGTGGAAGGTGTGAGCCGTTGTTTTGGTCGAGAATGCCAATCACAATAAACAGCAACGGGAGGGAGGGTTTGCTCCGAATTGGTGGCTGTTGTTACAGTTACCAGCGAGTCTGTTGGAAATGCGGCAAAAGACTCCGAGGTCGAGAAATGCATCTTCAGTCGAAGAATGAGATGAGAGCACGCGTGATAGTCCTCTGACCATGAAGCAACATGCATCATGAGGTTAGCTATTCTACAGCTAAGGTACCTTCCTACCTATGTAGTCTGCCAGGCTGCAGCACCGTAGGCTGGTCCCTTCCCGGCGCACGATGAAAGAGCAGTCGCGCCTCCAACGCGTCACAATCGTGCAACTGCATCAGTCCCCGCATACAGGGGCATCACTGTCCAATGAGAACCGTGGCTGTTCTCCCCGCTAAGTCACGTGGCTCATCCTGGGAAAAAATCATGATCCCTGTAGACCTCGTTCCCGCCCACCTGTTCCTCCATTTTGTGCAAGTCACAGGAGGTGCGTAACGCCTACCTAGTTCTAGACCTAGTGGGTTCCCCCTTCGATCAGCGCCAGAAATACGGAGTAGTACTGCGTAAGGTAGGCGCAACTACCAGCCACCTGCTAAGACCACATCACCCATCGGGCTTGCTCGCAGCAGGTGCTGTGAGCACACGTTGCTCCTGCAGTCTTAGTGCTGCCCTGGAGCCCACCACAGGTCACACTTGTACCGGTACGCAGGCATGTACCTACCGTACTGCGTAAGGTACACTAAGACTGACCACCCACCCACCACCACTGGCTGACTGGACCCAGCCCACCACCCTCGTCCACCTCACACCTTTCGCTTCGCTTTGTTTGGCAGGGCCCCGATCCATCGGCCCCCAGCTTCCCAGCCATTTTTGCTTCAATTCCGTTGTCCAACAAGGACTGGACGCAAATCAGTTGTCCCCCGACCTCACCTTCACGACTGACTGCCCTGATCTTGTCCCCGACCCAGTCTGACGAAGTGAACGTCACCCCTTTCGAGATATTGCACCCTGACGCAAACCTAATCACCCCTAACGACGACCCTCCAGGATAGCCTCCACTTGCTCTGCATCGCACTGCACTCTGCACTGCACTGCGCTTGTTTGCATCGCTTGCAATTCATCATCCTACCAGTAGTGTAGCCGACACCACACCTGACCACATTCCCGAAAACGACGATACTTTACTCGACTCATACAACCCACGCCGCCATTTCTACCTCCTCCACTCACGAGAAATTACTCGCACTCGCCGAGATTCTGTTCAGCCCGCCCAAATTTCGTTTGCGACGACTGCAATATTCCAAGATTATGACGACGACGAGCCTGAGCTGCCACCTTTGTTGACGATATGATCTTGCTTCACTGAAAAGCAAAACAGCGCCGTCGGGAGTCTTTCGGCAAACGACCGCGACTTCCTCCAACTCAATTCACTATTTGCGCTCGCCAACCAAACAAAACTTACCAACGCCATGGAACCTTTACGCCTAAAGCCACGCCTGCCGGTGGCGGAGCCCGACGTCGAGGACTGGGACGACGACGACTTTCAAATCGAGTCTGACGACCTCACTTTCCGGACCGCCTCCACAGCTACCACCACCGCTCCTGCCCGACGCGACTCGGCCTCCTCCCACATGTCCTTTCGCTCCGATCTCGAGTCAATCCAGGATGAGGAGACGCAGGTTCACGTCCCTGGCGACGACGAGAAGTCGACACTGGACGCCATCGCCGCAGCCACACAAGCCGGCATCCCCATACCTAAGAACGTACCTTCATCCGCCCTCATGGGAGGTACTATCAAACGACTAGGCGGCAGAACAATTAAGAAGATTATGGTGGACGACTGGGCCGACGACTTGGAACTCCCCGACACAACTCAGGGCCTCCGTATCAAGCCCCAGGACGGGTCCAAGTTCCCCGATATGCTGAGGCAAGTAAGCGGAGGTTCAAACCACACCAGTCCGACAAAGGCTCTGAAGACGCCTCCCGCGCTTTCGACGCTCGACTGGAGAGAGTCGACGGATAGGAGAGAGTCGACGGAATCCAGGACGAGTACTCTGAGCACGATTAGTGCTCTGTCGGGGGCCATCAACCTAGACAGATTTCGCGACAATGATGATGACGATTTCTTCGGCGATGGATCCGAGACCATCAAAGTGTCCAAGACTCGTCCTCCCAAACCCATCTCACTCATCACTCCGCCGACTCCGTCCAAAAATGGGAAGCCGCTGGACAAGGCCTTTGATGAGGACTTTGAGAATGACTTCGAGCTGCCTTCGGATGGCAAGCTGAGGCTATCAGCCCGCAAGGACATTCCGAAAACGCCGTTGGCTCAGGTCGACGACCTGGACTGGGGCGAAGGCAGTATCGGAACACGTTTCGGGGGCACTCGCAGAGACGCTCGCTCTAATAGAAGCTCGTCCGTCTCGGCAATGAGCCCCAGTGTCTCGAGCTCATTCACCGCCGAGAGCGAAGACGAGACTTTTGATGGCCTCGTGTTGCCTACGGGACCGGTCAATTTCGGGGAGAGGCTCAACCGCAGGAAGATCAGCCGATCGCCCGTCCGCCCGGTCGAAGAAGAGTCCCCGAACCTGAAGACTCCAAAGGCTGAGATCGAGGCCGAGGACATGTTGGACGGTCTCGACGTGGGCGACGGCGATGTCTTCAACCCCGGCAAACTCACTCTCCACCGAAACGTTCGCCTCAACACCAATCGGCCTCCTAGCCCTGCTCGTCCCAAGACGGCCATCTCCCTTACCTTCACCAACAAGCCCGCGCCGTCAAGGCTGCCGCGGCCCAGCCATGAAAGGACCATGTCTGCGCTTGAGCCAGTGTCCGAAAGTGGCGGGCCCTTCCTCTCACGCACGCGGAGATCCCAATCCCGCCTCGGTCACCAATCCCAGTCCTCGGTGACCAGCATTCATAGCATGCCAACACCTACCCTGCCTTCTCCTGCTCATCCTTTACTGCCAGCAACACCTCGGAGGAGGGAGCTTGGCTCCAAGACGTCGGCCACTTCCTTGCGCAATGAGCCCACTACGACAAGCTCGCAATTGCTCAGATTCAAGCGATCTTTGCCGGCGATGAAGGCGTCGCACTCACCTGCCAAGCCATTTTCATCGCGGTTCGAGAGACCGCCTTCGCGAACCGAGAGCGGCCGCCAACAGCCAGGGGTGCGACCAAAAACTCCGGTTGAGAGGACCCGCTCAACCGTGGAAAGCCATGCTGCTCAGCAACGACGGCCTTTTCTCCCTGCTGGGGCCTCACAATCCCAGTCGCAACACGTGACCGCAAAAACTTCTCGCACCTTTCGTCGCCATGATTCCGAGAACAGTTTGGACTTGCGGCCAACGTCGAGGGCGTTCTCGAGATCGACAATGCGGTCGCCAAGCCCCAGGAGGCTCAATCGCCACTCGGACCACTTTGCTCACGATGGCTTCGGCACCCTGTCTTTCCGCAACATGACAAAGCCTCACCGAACCCGCAACTTCGGCGACGGTCACGAACTGGATGCATTCGACGACTTGCCCACGTCGGCTCAATCCGAGGCCAAATACATGCGCCAGCCTGTCAAGGCGCCGCTCCGCAACAAGATTTACCAGAATGTGCAGCCCGAACGCACAACGACACCGGCCCCGGCGGTTGCATCCCCTGCGAAATCTGATTACACGCCCCGTTTCGCCCGCGATACCCAAGCTAGCCGAATTGCCCGGGAGACCTCGCTTGCTCAACGAGCTCCATCAGGCCCACTGGCACCTCTCACTTCGTCGCGCGTGTCGCAGCTGTCGTCGGCTAGAAACAATTTCAGCCCCGGCGTGCCGCAATCCTCAATTCGGTCAAAGAAGAAGAGGAATCCTCCTCAATTGAAACCTCACCTCATATCCAACATGAACAAAGAAAAGACACCACAGCGTAAGTACCCACGATCAATTGGTGCGATTCAAGTCGCTGACAGCCGTGCAGATCTCCAGGGCATGTTCTACAACCCCGACACGTACCGTTGGGAAGGCAACGAAAACGTCTTGAACGCCTTCGACCCACCCGCTTCCTCACCCTCGACAGCATCTGCCCAGCCTCACACGATGCGAGATAAGGAAACCGGCACCCCCAGGCCGGCTTTAATTACAAACATTAGCCATACGAAGGGTGTCCAGGTTGTGGGAGGAATGGTCTTTGACCCACAGAACATGTGCTGGCTGAAGCTCGGTCCACAGACAAATCCAAAGTCTGAAATTTCCGATCCGATGGACGGCTTCAATGCCCTGGACGAAGACGAGGACGTCTTCAAGGACATTCCAGATCTCGACGACAACCAGGGTGACTCCAAAGACCCGGGTCGTGTCAGCGAAGTCAAGGACGAATGGCTCGTCGGCGAAGAGTTCGACGTCGGCCCCGAGTTTATTCGCAGACAACGGGAAGAAGAAGACCGATGGAGAAAGAAGTGCGAGAAGTGGCTCGGCGTCGGCGAGAGAGATCGCGAAGCCTGGCGGTGGGCCATTCGCGACATCCTGCTATACCAGAGGGCTGCCCAGCAGCCTCACTCACGAACATCACATTCTATGGGTGGCATATGATGCTCTTTCTTCACACTTTACATATTTTAATACGCCCAGCTTCGACAACCGAGTGCTTGGGCGACTTATGACGAAGGCGTTTTTGGGAGAGGGATTACGACGACCAGCATTTACGACGATTCCGGTAACGACTTTCTGGATTCTTCAGTGTACAACATACTCCGAAAAGCTGTGGATAAAATCCATGGCAACGGCTTTGATGATGAGAAGCGGTAAGGACGCAGAAGCGCCGACCGCTATGATAACAGGGACACCACTCAATGGGAGGGACTCGATACCATCCAAACCTGGGCTGGATAGACCAGGTTCATGACGAAAGCTGGGGAGGAATGGAATGACTTTTTTTTATACGTCAGCTGTGCTTTTGTACAATGATTTTCCGCCTGGCCTAGAGGCAAGAGGAGGGATGCGCGAGCCATTTTTCTCACGAGGGTTGGCTGGCATGCATCCTTTACTCGTTCATGATGAGACGTCTTTATGAAAAGTTTTACAGTCTATACCTCTTTTTGGCTTACCGAGTTTCTCTGATTTGTGTGACTCTTCATTCTCATAATGACCGTTTGGCATTCACACGAAAATTTTCACGACATTCCCGATGCAAAGATGGTTTGAAAAGACTTTTCATTCCGAATCCCCTTTTGAGCTCCGACGCCCTATAATAGGTAATTATAATGCAACGACACTGCCGTTCAACATGGTATGCGGTCTAACAACAACTTCAAACCGAAAATTTCACCTCGACAACTTCCCCGAGTCGACTCGTCTTGCTGTCGTCATCTTATTTTCCGCCCTTCTTGTCCTTCTTTTGCTTGGGGCTCTTGTTGGTCTTGGGGCTCTTTTCCGTCACGACCTTTTCGACGACCTTCTTCTCGGGCGTCTTTTCCGTCTTCTTCTCGACCTTCTTCTCCTTCTCGGGCGTCTTCTCAGTCTTCTTCTCGACCTTCTTCTCCTTCTCGGGCGTCTTTTCAGTCTTTTCCGTCTTCTTCTCGACCTTGTCGCCCTTGGCCGTCACGGACTTCTTGACCTTTTTCTCGGGTGTTTTTTGTTGCGCGGGCGCGGCGGATGATGCTTCCGACTCGGGTTCCGAGGCCGAGGTTTCGTCCTTCTTCTGCGTCGTCTTCTTGTCCTTGGCGGCGAGGGCGTTGGGGTCGAGACCGCGTCTGCGCATGGCGTTGCGCTTGCCCTTGTTGATGATCTCCTCGTCCTCGTCCTCGTCGAAGCCGCCAAAGTCGTCCGCCTTGGAGGTGTTGTCCTCGTCGTCGGTGATGGGGGTCCTGTCGACGACGGCGGCACCGCCGGCGGAGGAAGAGGAGAAGCCGGACTTGTCCTTGTCGGCCCTGGCGGGGGTAGGGCCGATCTTTTGGAACTTTGCGACGAAGAAGCCGTCGACGTTGTAGGTGTGCGGGTAGTAGCGGCGGGTGAGCTTGAGGGAGGGGTCGAACTTCTTGCCCATGAAGGAGGTGAAGCCCTCGCGGCCGAAGGGGAGGTTGGTCTCGACGAGCTTGACGTTGGGGCGGCGGGAGAGGGCGTACTGGACGACGGCCTCGCTGGAAAGGGTGTGTTAGTGACTATGACAAAAATTGGGGATGAGAGGGGAGGGAGGTAGGGGAACGTACTTCTCCTCGACTGTGACGGAACACGTAGAGTAGACGATGAAACCGCCAGTCTTGCTGTGATGGTTCACCGAGTCGATGGCGGCGAGGATAAGCTGCTTTTGCGTGTGCGGCAGCAGCATGAAATCCCTCTCCGTCTTGTTCGTCTTGACGCTGGCGTCCTTTGCAATGACACCGGTGCCGGAGCAGGGCGCATCGAGCAGCACGCGGTCGAAGCCACCCATGGGCCTGGGGAACTCTCTGGCGTCGTAGTTGGAAACGACGACGTTGCGGGCGCCCAGGCGGTGGATGTTACCGATGAGACCCTTGGCACGCTGCTTGCTGGGATCGTTGGCGACGATGATGCCCGTGTTCTTCATCATGGCGGCCATGTGCGTAGTTTTACCACCGGGGGCGGCGGCCATATCCAGCACGCGCTCGTTCTCCTGGGGCTCGAGGGCCATGACGGGGAGGAACGAAGACGCGGCCTGGAGGATGTAGTGGCCGGCCAGGTACTCGGGGGTGGCACCGAGAGGCACGTTGCTCTCGAAAACCTGCAGACCGACCTTGGACCACTTGCCGACGGGCTCGAGGGTGACGCCGCGGCCGATGAGGGCCTGGGCGAGATCTCTGCGGTGGGTGCGGAGGGTGTTTGTCCTCAAAACGACGGGACGCGCAGATTCGTTGGCCTCGAAAAAGGCAAAGGCCTCGCGCGGGGAGAAGAGGTTGAAGAGCTTTTCGGCGAGGTACTCGGAGTAACCGTAGTACGCGCAGATGTCCTTGATCAGCTGCGTCGTGTACTCGACGCGCGAGCGGCCCTCCTCGTGCAGCTTCGCAAAGTCGTCCAGCACTCTGATGTTCTCGGTGATTCTGGTGCGGAGGAGCTGCAGGTCGGGCGCAAGTAGGGTGCCGGACTTGGCGGCGAGGTCGTCGTCCTCGTCGTCGTTGAGGATATGGGGCTTGTCGCCGTCAATGTTGGTCTGCATACCCATCTCCTCGAGCTCGGCCTGCGCGTCCGCCTCCTCCTCGGCGATCTGCTTGTCCAATCTCCGTGCGAGACCCTCGATGTTGGCTTTTGTGAGCTGCTCCTCTCCGTCGGAATCCTCGTCCTCTGAGAAAATGTGCTTTCCACCGCCCGCCCGCTCCTCGTCCGAGTCGACAACGGAATCGTCGTCGGAACCGAGGAAGTCGTCGCCCAGACCGGGGGCGTCGTCCAGCTCAGAGAACTCGTCCGCCTCGTCGCTGATATCCGAGTCGTCACCGGCACCGGCAAAGTCGCCAAGGTCGTCGTCGTCAGACATCTCCTCGTCCGACTCGGGCTCGGGCTCAGGCTGCCTCTTCTTTGACCTTGGGTTCACCTTTGCGGCGGGATTCGCCGGCGCGGCCTTGGCTCCATTGGTCTTCTTCTTAACGTCCTTCTTCGCCTTCTTGGGCGCCGGCGCGGCGGCAGCAGGCTTGTTCGTTCTCCTCCTCTTCGTCTCGGGGGCCGTCTCGACAGGCTCGACTGGGATACCGGCCTTGCGCTTCAACCTGGCGTAGTGAGCCTCCGACAGGGGTTCGGGAGGACCCTGCTTCTTCATACGACGTCCGACACCCATTTTTGCAGTTTTTCGTGTCGTACGGGGGAAATTGGGAGGAAAGTGAAGAAAGAAGAAGGGTATATGGGTGTAGGCGGGATGTAGGGGCCTTGCACTCAGCTGGCCGCCGCAGAAAAAAAGTTCGCGGGACGACTTTTCTCGCACGGGCCATATCGATAAGAATGAGATAACGAGCGATAAAGCCACGCCGTAGGTACTATGTACTTCAACATCAGGACGCTCATGCTCCACACCCAAGCTCCGCCCCGCCATCAATCCCTCCTGCGCAGTTGGTGACGGAACAGTCGAGACACCGGACGAAGCCATCCAACCTGACAAGCCTATTCCAAGCTCTAAATCCCCACGTCCTCCTTTATACATACACCAGCTATAATCAAAAGTCAACCCGACGTCACATCAACCTCTCACTCTCTCAGCCAAAGCTACTCCCCGCAATCATGGCTGAAGTCGTCTTTGCCAGACAGTTCCTGGCGACGTTGGAGTCGCGCCCGACTAAGCTGTCGGCCGACTATGTCGAGGACATCAAGAACTTCCCGGCTCGCCCTCCCGTTAGTCACCTCTAGTTGGTGTTTTCAGGCTACGTTACTAACTTTCGCATAGTACATTCTGCCCAAGATGCCCAAGCCTATGAGCAAGCCCTCGAACCTCGCCCCCGGTCAAGAGCGAAGCGTCACCGTCACTCTCAAGTCTCTGCGCAACCCCCCGCTGGATATCAAGCTGCCGTCCCAGTCGCTCAACACATCAATCCTCGACATCAAATCGCAAGTGGAGTCCAAGTCGCGGATACCCGCGGACAAGATGAAGTTGCTGTACAACAAGAAGCCGGTGCCAGACAGCAAGGTCCTGAAGGACCTCCTCGCCGATGACCAGACATCGCTCGAGTTCTCGGTCATGGTCGTTGGTGGAGCGGCAGCCATCAAGCCCGAGCCCGTTGCGGGCAGCGTCGCAAACGACCCCGCTCTACCCGAGATTGGCGAAGCTGCACTTGACACATCAGAGTTTTGGGACGACTTGAAGGGATTCCTGATGCAGAGGCTCAAGGACGAGAAGAAGGCGGAGGAGCTGTCGGCGCTGTGGCGCTCGACCTACGAGACAAAGAAGTAGTGACGGGACATCACGCAAACAGAATTGAAGCATAGATAATGGTCTAATAAGAAGTGATCTGTCGTCGGGCAACAACAAGAATGCTCCGCATTCCGGCATGAGATGTTTTTCCTATGGCAGTGGGTTGGTATAACCAGGCGGGCAGCCAAATCTGGGTTCACCTGTTGCGCCGCCGAAATCCAGAGAGGAAGTTCTCCGTCCCGATCTGGTCGGGGAAGAGAGTGGCCCCCCATACTCGTCGTAAACTCTCCATGATCGTCGTCAATCGTCCCGGAAGACTGCAGCCGCCAAAGTGTATGCTCCGTCGCTCAAGGAAGGGGTGTGGTATGGAAACGAGAAATTTAGGCAGCGAGACCCTTGCTGACAGTCTTGAGGATGCTGTCGTACTCGATATCATCGGCGTCGTTGGCCTGGAGCTCAGTCGCGATACCGGTCAAGGAGCGCTTGAGAGCCTCCTTGGAGGAAGCGTAAACCATCTTGGCCTGGTTGAGATTAGCGACAGTGCGCGAGCGATGGAAGGGGGTTCAAAGACTGACCATGACACCAGCATCATCAGGGGACCAGGCAAGGAAGGTAATCTTGTTGCTACGGGTGGGTTAGCTCCTGTGTTTACCTGACCGCATTGGTACGAGCTACATACCGGTTACCCTCGCCAGAGGCAAGGCTGTACTCGAAGTCGTAGACAGCGTAACGGGGGCCCTTTCCGACAGCACCCTATTGCGACATTAGCATCCGCCTCGCTTCTGGGCTGCAATGAGGTCTGTCGTACGCTCTTGGACTTGGACTTGGCGTTGATAAGCTTCTCACGGAAGTTCTCCCACTCGCCGTCGGCGGAAGCCTCCTCAACGACGATCTCCTTGTTGTCGTCTGACAGCTTGTAAATAATGTACTTGTACTTCTTGGACAGCTTAAGGTCGTTGTAAGCCGTTATGCATTCCTGCGAAACGGTCGCCCTGGTGTGGGAAATCGTGTTAGCATTGCGTTGCTCTCGCGGTTGGCGCGGCACATGGAGCCAGCTTGCCCCTGCTCCGCCGGGGCGTGGATCGTCATCGCACGAGCGAGGGATTCTCAATCGCCCAACGAATATCCATCGGCGCGCGCGGGACGTGAAGCTCTGCGAAAGGAGGGAAAACCAACCCGGATTGAGACTGCGATGGTGGTTAGAATAGCTGCATTTCACATGGACGGCTAATCCTTGGAAGCTTTTAGTTACTCACCATGATGCTGGTTTATGGCGGGGGTGTGGCTAGGAGAGAAGGCGGGAAAGTGGGCTGAGAGCAGATTAGCAGCGTGTAGGAGCAATAAAATAGGAAGATCAATTTGAGAGGTAGTCAATGAGGGTGTTGGTGTTTGTATAGAATGAGGTAATGTGGCAGCCTACCTTGAGGTCAAGTGGTCCGGCCGTGGGTGGATTTTGGCTGCACTTGGGATGGTGGTGGCAGAAAGGCAACAGCTTGCGTCGGGGTTGGTGAGGTATCTTGGACAGAACGGAGCGAGTTGGGCTACTGCTGGAGGGGGGGAGAGCGGGCAAGAAAAACACCCGTAGGAGTTCCCATGGTGGGGTTGTTGTCGGGGTGAGACTGGCGCAGCCGCACGTGACTGGAACATGGCACCGCGTCAGCCACAGCTGGTTGACGAATCAATCCTGGGAACAGGCAGTCAGTATCTGGAACGGAATGAAGCCTGATGATGACCTTTTCTGCTCCCAAAAGTGTCTACGAAGCCAATTACGCAGCTGTCTGAAACATAGCAGCAGAATATCGGTGCCTGAAATCTATAGGGCTGTTTCAATGGCTGCCTACCTGTCAGTGCCAGACCAAGGCTCACCTAACCTCGAACTCCAGTCAACTAAAGTAGCTGCCGAGGCCTGCTCTTATTTTGACTCGGGTATCTTTAGCTGCGGGTAGCCCCCCCTTTCTTCAACTGACAGATGTCACTGCGCACTTTCGATAAGTGGTGCATAGATCACGACTATCACTCCTCATCTCTGGTGACCCTCGTCTCGAAGTGTCTCAGCCACAAACGATACACGATCCAAACATGATTCTTTAACTGTTTGCTTTCATCTTACATTGCTGCTACTATACAACACGTCCCCTCGGGGAATCTGCTCTGAAGAGGGGAGAAGTAGAACCGATCGCAGTAAACCATCCTTTTGATAACACCATGGCCATTACCCTAAATTTGTGACTTTTGTACAAGGAAGACGTTTTGATCATGTTTTTACATCATACCACCTTTTACATCATACCGCCCATTCCGCCCATGCCTCCCATGCCGCCCATGCCGCCCATGGGGGAAGGTCCCTTCTCCTCGGGGCCCTCGACGATGGCGACCTCGGTGGTACCGAGCAGGGAAGACACGCCGGAGGCGTCAACGAGACCGGTGCGGACGACCTTGAAGGGGTCGAGGATACCGGCGGCAATCATGTCAACGAACTCGCCCTTGGAAGAGTCGAAGCCCTTGTTGAAGTCGTTGGCGTACTCGTCAGTAAGCTTGCCGACGATGATGGGACCCTCAAGACCAGCGTTCTCGATGATGGTGCGGGCAGGGCGGGTGATGGCGTTCTTGATAATGGTAACGCCGAGCTGCTGGTCGAAGTTGGCAGGCTTGAGGTCCTTCAGGGCAAGGGCGGAGGCCTTGATGAGGGCGGTACCACCACCGGGCAGGATACCCTCCTCAACAGCGGCGCGGGTAGCGTTCAGGGCATCGACGAAGCGGTCCTTCTTCTCACCGACCTCAACCTCGGAGGAGCCACCGACCTTGATGACGGCGACACCGCCAGAGAGCTTGGCGAGACGCTCCTGGAGCTTCTCCTTCTCGTACTCGGAGGTGCTGGGGTCGTTCATGACGCCACGGATCTGCTCGCAGCGCTGGGCAATGGAGTCCTTGGCACCCTCGCCGTTCAGGAAGATGGTGTCCTCCTTGGTGATGGTGATGGAGCCGGTGGAGCCGAGCATGTCAGCGGTAGCCTTCTCAAGCTTGATGTCAAGCTCGTCAGAGAAGACGGTACCGTTGGTGAGGACAGCCAAGTCACCGAGGATGGACTTGCGGTTGTCACCGAAGCCGGGGGCCTTGACAGCAGCAACCTGAAGCTGGCCGCGGAGCTTGTTGAGGATGCAGACGGCAAGGGCCTCACCGTCAATGTCCTCGGCGATAATGACCAGAGGGCGGCGGAGCTGGGTAGAGGCCTCAAGGGCGGGGATAATGTCCTGGACAGCGGAGATCTTCTTCTCGGAGAGGAGGATCAAAGGCTTCTCGAACTCGACCTTCTGGGACTTGGCGTCGGTGATGAAGTAGGGGGAGACGTAGCCGCGGTCGAAGCGCATACCCTCGGTAACCTCGAGCTCGTCCTCAAGAGTCTTGCCCTCCTTGACGGTGATGACGCCCTCCTTGCCAACCTTCTCCATGGCGTTGGCAATCAGGCGACCGATGTGCTGGTCGCCGTTGGCAGAGATGGTGGCGACCTGGGCGATCTCCTCAGAGGTGGTGATATCTCTCTTGTTCTTCTGGAGGTACTCGACGACGGCATCGACGGCAGCCTGGATACCACGGCGCAGGTCCATGGGGTTGCAGCCAGCCGCGACGTTCTTGACGGTCTCAGAGAAGATGGCACGGGCCAAGACGGTGGCGGTCGTGGTACCGTCACCGGCGGTCTCGTTGGTCTTGGAAGCGACATCCTGGACGAGGCGGGCACCGAGGTTCTCGAACTTGTCCTTCAGGGTGATGGCCTTTGCGACGGTAACACCATCTACAGAAGTCAGTTTCCGTTGATTTTGAGAGTCAGTGAAGCTGCAACGTACCCTTGGTGATCTTTGGAGAGCCATAGCTAGACTCAATGAGGACGTTGCGGCCCTTGGGGCCAAGTGTGGTTGCGACCGCCTTGGCAAGAGTCTCGACACCGGCGAGCAGGGCTGCGCGGCCCTCAACACCGAACTTCAGCTCCTGTAGACATAGTCAGCATCGAAATGTTGCTCCGAGTTGGGTAATGACCCGACAACTGAGACGCTGGCGGACGACGGTTGACGGAGACCGTGGCGTGGAAGGACGGGTATGGACGAGGACGAACCTTGTGGGCGAAGCGAAGCTGCTGAGTAGAGCGGAACTTGGGGGCGGAAGAGGCAATGGTCGCCCTGGCGCGGGAGGAGAGAGCGCGCTGCATTGTGTTTTGATGTATGAGGGTATCTAGAGAAATAGTACAAAAAAAGTGTCGCCAGAGTTGTATCGCAGAGGTCAAGGAAAAAAGTGCAGTGACGATCGGGTAGACAGCTACCAGCGCGACTGCTCCAAAAATTTATTTCGGAGCTTCGGCTAAACGCGCGGAGACTGGCACCCGACCAAATGGGACTAGCGCCCCCGAGCTGCATTTCCACCGTATTCCAATGGCATCTGTCCTCGCTGGCACATCCGCACATGGTACCTATTCCCCCGGGAACAGATTCGATTATTTACATGGACCACGATTGGTTTACACATGGGATGTCTGCGGCATCGGCAGCGACGACAGTGGACTACGCTGATGAAAACCTAACTTGCAGTGCGGGATGAGAATACGAGGTACAGAACAGAGACACTGGAGTATGCATAGCACATTTCGAATCGTTGGTAACGACGAAAAGGGGCATCGCCGGCGCCTCTGCTGAGATACGCCCCGCCCTGTTCGACCTGCAAACGCGACACTGTGATGGGACTTGAAGAGAAACTCTATCCGCACTTGCGGCAGACTTTCTCTCTCGGAGCCAAGGGATTGAATAGATGAGAGCAAACCAGCCGGCTGGTACCGACAGCTGCAAACGAGTTCCAACATATCCTAGAAGCTCAAGTGTTCACATGTAATAATCAGGAGGGAACCTCAGAGCTTCTTCCCCTTCCAACTGAGAACCTAACCTTCATTTGCGTTGCGCCGGGTCGGCAGAACCGTGGCGGGCTTATCTAATGGCCGACTATATTATGCCCAGGCCTTGGTTCTAGGTCAGCTGCACAATTCATCTCTATTCAATTATGCAACTTCAGTCGAGTTGCCTTTCGCAGCTTGCAAAGTATATGCGAACCCATTGTTCCTATAACACACAATGAAGTCGAAACACTAAAGTTGCCTTCCACGATGCGCCCCTATAACGCGCGCGGCTTTCACGCCAAGGTGGATAGGAATGCAACATCGAAGCCGGTAAAATAAAGATCAGCATGAAATGGACATTTCCTCAAAATCTTATTCTCCTGAACACGAGACTTCTGACGCAGTTTATAAGAACTGTTCGTGAGATGGACGAGGAAGAGAAAGTGTTTCTGGCAGCATCGCAAGTCTTATTCTCACCTTCAGGTCTTCTATACATATTCAACCAGCTTTGTTGTACCCAAAGCCTTCAAAATCATCCACCATCCGCCCATCATGAAACTCTCCATCCTCGCCCTCCTCACCACCATCACCGCCGCGCAGGCCGCCATCACCTGGACCCTCGACAAGGCATCCGACCCCACGGCCGACGAAAAAGAAGCCTACAAGAAGATCGAAGCCGCCATGGAAGCCGCCGCCGCGCGCCACGCAAAACTCGGCAAGGCCAGCAAGGACGTCACGGTACACTACACCCCCGGCGTGCCCACCGCCGAGGCCGGCATCAACGGCGACGTGCGCTTCGGCTCGGACCGCGCGTACATGACCGAGCGGACGGCGCTCCACGAGATTGCGCATACGCTCGGCGTCGGGCAGACGACGCAGTTTGATAAGCTCTGCAAGTCGGGCGACTGGGAGACGGCGCTGCCGATGCTGCGGGAGTGGGATGGGGAGGATGCGAAGATTAGTTGCGGCGGGTCGCACTTTTGGCCGTACGGGTTGAACTATGAGACTGAATGGAGCGAGTCGACGGCGAACCGGCACGTTCAGATTATCAATGCCATGATTGCCGATGGCATGCAGAGGTCTTGATTTTTGTTGTCTCTCTCTTTTACCGTATATATTACTTCGACTTGGTCGAAATGTACATAATCCTGTATCTAGGTACCCGTGGACGTCAACTTTGAATGTCAGCACAGTCCCATAGCGCATCAGGACGCTGAAAGGCCCTGAACTGCCTGTCCGGTGTCGTTGCATTGACGGCTTCCGATGGAACGATTGTAGATTATTCCAGAACATTGCTTTTGTTTGACCACCACGTGACAGCCAACTCCTCATTTTGCTTCTATCAAAGACTTATATGACCTAAACCCATAGTGCCTTCAATAATCGCATTTCACAAAGAAATGAATAGTACCATAGCATTAAAACGCAAGGCCTCGTCCCCCATATTCACAAGAACCAGGACACGCCACACATGGGAACTGGACTCGTCAGGCTCTGCGATGACGCGTTTGATTCGTGAGAGCTTCGAACGGGGATATTCAATTCCAATACTAACGACATCGCCTGGAGACTGCGACCTCGGTGCTCCCGAGGAAATGGCGCCCAGGGGATCACCGCGTAAAAGGATCAAGCGGGACAAGTCGCACACACTCTCGACCGCACCTACGTGCCTCGATCCCTATCATCCACGTCAACGCCATCAACACTCCCATTGTCACAATTCTTTCCCATATGGCGCGCTCAAGTCAGACGTGTCGACATCTTCAACCGCCTCCAAGCCCTCCTGGACGAGATGATGCAGCCTCGGGGCCGTCAAGAATCGACCTACCTAGGCTGACCTGTGTACGTACCATATCTAGGATCGAGCAGTCACACAACCTGTCTGGCTTATTCTGCGTTAGAGTGGGCGCGCGATGTAGGCCTGCTACGGCTTCCTCGCCTTCATGTTGACAATCTACCTCACAAAGATGAGATACGATGGCGACACTCTCTCAAACTATGGCCTTCCGCTGCGTACAGTCGCCATCACCTCACCGCGAGAAAGCATGTTGACAATATTGAATGGTATTGTCAATTGCGACATGGGCTATGCGATGCTCTTCATCTGTCTAAAGTCCCGAACGCCTTTTTTCTCTCCTTAGGACGACCCTTTGACCCCGCGAACTCAATTCCCTTTTAGGTGGCATGGTACCCGTCATCATGGCCTTCACTCTTTGGCGGAAATGCTCTCGAATATCCGGCATGACCAAGCTCGCAAACTCAGTCAGAGGTCATCTGTTTTTCTTTGCCATATCCCTCGACTTCCTTCTTGATCCAGGCTCTGTCCACAGGGTCACAGACACTGCCCTGGCTCATCTGGTTCGGGTTCGGCGTCACCATCGCCTTCACTTCGTCGGGGAGGTCCTGTCGCCTGTTGGACATGACTAAGCTGGAAGCTCTGGAAGACGGGCTCGTTGTACTTGTGCCAGCGGTAGATGAGAGCATTGAGGAGGTCGTACTCGGCATCGCCAAGCGGCTCAGGACGGCTCGCATGCTCCATGAAGTTGACCCAGCTGGAGACCCAGTCGGGCAAGCCGTCAGGGTCGCCTCCAGAGGCCACGCCTTGGGCGCCTTCTTCAACATAGTCGGCAATGTCGACGTTAGTGGCGTTTCGGTAGACTTGGGCAGCGTCGATGGCTTTGTCTGAGATTGCCAGGTTCTCGAAGGCGTCACTACCCATCTCCTGATCAACGTCTACATCTTCCACGGTCTCGTCGCTGTCCGTAGAAGAGCTGAGATCATCAATGGCATCCGGAAAAGTGACAGGCTCCTCAATCGCCTCGTTGTAGAAGACAACGCGACCGGTGGTGAAGTCCTCGGCAGTTCGGACGTATCCGCGGATGGTGATGTCGGTATCGAGGTCGACGGGAGGAACAACGTAGCCTGTCTTCAGTTGCTTCTCACGCAGGCGCTTGATTCGGTTGCCGATGGAACCAAAGCCGCTGCCAGGCTTGAGGCGGTTGAGAATATCTTCCCAAGGGATCTCGACGCCCTTCTTGCGGCACTGGAAGTCTAGATGCACCAGCAATCGATCCATCATGTCATTACCTGTCTTTAGTTAAAGGTTGCGACGGCGATTGGATGAAGGCAGAACTCACGATCCCAGAAGATGAGACGTCGTCCCTTTACTCGACCGTTGGCTTTGCGCTGCTCCTTCGTGGGCGGAATGTGTGACCACTGCCAGGCTTTGTAGGGCTTCGAGGTCGCGCTGCAGTTGTCTTGAGAAGAACCGGAGGCTTTCTGCGTAGGGGGAGAGGAAGAACCTTCAGAGCCAGAGCTTCCCCCAGCAGAGGGTTTGGGGCCTTTTTTGGCTGTAGCCTTGCCAGCAGCCTGGCTACGGCCTTTCTTGGAAGGAGCCACTGCCTTCGCCGCTGATCTGGTAGTGCGCTTAGTGACAGCCATCATCTGCGGTCCTAGAAGTGTCAGCCTCGAGGTGGAAATACTGTCGGGATGGAGACAGCAGCAGGACTAGAGATAGTTTACTCCCTATGGTTGTGGGAGCGTTGTTCCTGTTGCCCTCATTGACCACAGAAAGGGTGAAGGATGGCAAGAGATCGCATGCAGGAAGGGTTTAAAGAATACTAATAGCCTTTGTCAAATATTCCGGGCTGATGCAGAATTGATTGGCCACGATGAGAGGAAGTCGAGGAAGTAGATCTATTCATCGCATTCATCGTGTCGTGATTACAAGATGATGCTCAATGGATTCTAAGTAACCGCCCTGCGCGTGGTGGCATCGAGAAAAAGAGGTTCTGATGGTGCAATTACCTTTCAACCAAGAGGAAAGCACGTCGTTACTCGGCCGAGGTCTCGGTGCTCCAGTCGCCACTACCATCATGAGGCATGGAGCAGCGGCCGTATTTAATGGGCAAAATCAATTTTTCTAATCAAAGCATAGATGAGGAGGAAGGAATCTCCATGATGCTGGTTGACCTATCGTCAACTGGCCCCGTTACCGCTGTCCTAGCTTCGGACTGATGCTCGTTGTCTGTGCCTGGCGGAACACCGTCCCGATCTGCTATCTTGGAGCCTCATTGCTTTGCGTCGAATAAACATGATTTCCTTGCAAGTCGGATCTCTCACATAATAGACCAAAGTCCGAAGGAAGGTCTTCTTCTTGGCCAAGTTTACACTGGACCGCGGAAAATTCCGTCACATTTTCAAGCATTGATATCGTATAAGAGGTATTATTAGTCTCGTAATGAGAGAAGACGCTGTCAATGGTCTACAAATCCGATTTCCTCCCACGTTGTCTGTGATCTTTCCAATGATCGCCACCCTTGTACTCTCCGCTCCATATATTAAGAAGACCCGCACGTCCCGTTGGACGTTACTTCATGTGACGTCACGCCAGAATGCTCCTCCGATGGCTGCTGCTTTTCGTCGAGCGCCATTTGCTGGCTATTCTCCTCCAAAGTCTTCTCAACCTTGACTTCCTTGCTCGTGCGTTATGGTTGTATGACTTCTCTTGGTCCTGATGCCCCGAGACGTACGGGGTCTGGGTAGTAGTATAGATGCGGGCGAGTTTGCTCGACTGTGAGTGTGCCGCGCTCACGTTCGTGACATAGCTTGGCGGGGCGTCTGTGGTTGTGTGATGTTGTTGGTTGAGTAAGGTCTGTTGCGTTGCGGCGGCGAGTTGTTCTTGGACGGCGGCCTGAACCGCAGCTGCAATCAGTGTTGGTAGTTGGGTGGTGACTCGATGCAAGTCGTTTGTCACGGTGTTCAGTGAGGTGTTGAGCATGTTGATTGATCCATTAAAGTTGCTGCTCTGAGACGTCAACATGGTGTTGAGAGTGTTGATTTGAGTGTTCATTGCCTCAGTAGATGTCCCGACAGCGTTGGTCATATTCGACTGCAGACCCGTTAGGACAGTGTTGAGAGTGTTGAGTTGAGCGCCCATAGCTGTGCACATGGCTTCTGTTGAATTTCCAACTGCTCTGGTCATGTTCGACTGGACATTCGTTAGGACGGTGTTGAGTGTGTTGACCTGAGCGGTCATGGAAGTGTTGACGGCATTGTTAAGAGTAGACAAGCCATTGATTTGAGATGTCATTGAGTCACTGACGGCGTTATTGAGGGTCGACAGGCCGTTGATCTGCGCAGCCATTGCATCGTCAAGCCCGGTGAGCTGGCTGTCAAGACCGTTGAGCTGGCTGTCGAGGCGGCTGATGTTGCCGGCCATCCGCGAGGCGTTCATCCGCAGAGGGTTGGCGACGTCAAGCAGAGTGCGCTCGGCGACTTGCATGAACTCCTCGGCGATGGCGTCCATGTCGTCTTGTGTGGGTTCGCTGATGCCTTTGCGCTGGAGAGCGGCCTGCGTGATCTCCAGCATGCGGGCCTCCTTGCTGATTGAGTTCATCCATCCTTGAACTCGGTTGTCCATCTCTCGCAGCTTGGTCGAGCTTCCTTCGGCTTCATCGCGAGCCTTGATGCGACGGGCGATGTCGACCTTGATGATGTTGTACTCCTTGGATGGAGGGGATAGTGGGTTGCCACGAGCATCGCGAAGACGCTGGAGATGTTTGTAATCTTCAACGATGGTCTTCGGATCGTCAACTGAAGATGACGTAGCAGGAAATTCGCCCGTCTTGCGAGCTTGCTCGAGCTCATCTCGCATGGCTCGCATCTGACCGGGATGATAAAGCTTTTGCCCAACGACGATGTGATTGGGGTGATTAGGCATGATGAGAAGTCCTTGTTTCCCTTGTTTCGAAGGCGTCGAATGCTGCTTGGTGTGATCAGATCCACAACTCGAGAAGGAAATCGTCGTATCAGGCGACCCCATCCCAGGCTGGTCCGAAAAGACGCTCGAGCCGGATGAATCTGAACGGGGTGAGGAAGAAGTCGAAGAAGTGTCTTCCCAATCGAGCCCGTGATCGGTGACGGGAGCGCCAGCAGAGTGTCCCATTGGGAACGCGTCGAAGAGATGTCGATTAGAGAATTAGACGACGGAGCTGAAAGTCCGAGTCGCGATGGTCTGGTCAATTGGTCAGTCACACGCCCGACAGAACTCAATTGGCCGCGGAGGAAGGGCAGCAGGTACGCAAGAGGGAACCACGGGAAGAGCTTACCAATTGGTCCACGAGGCCAAAGTTGCCAGTGTAATTGATGCCAGCTGCGTCGCTGAAGTCGAAGAAGTTGTCTTGGCGATCAGTTGACGATGAGAGAATGCGTCTGTTCTTCCGCGATTGTTGGGAGGAAAGAACTTGGGCGAAGGTGTTGAAGAAGGTAAGAGAGTTGGGAGCGGTGGCTGATCGAAAAAAAAAAGAATTCAGACAAGTTTAGGCCGGCGAAATTGGTTTAATTCCTCGATTCTGTGTGGTGTGGGCGCAATCGAGGAGGTTGGGGATGGTTGAGGTAAGGGCTTCGTGGACGAGACTTGGGAAGGTGCAGAGACGGTGATAGACGAGGAGGGTGGCCAGTCGTGGGCGGTCAGCAATTGTGCACTGGGGGCACGCGATCTCGTTGGTGGCCTGGTTTTAATGGGATAAAAGAGCGAAACAGGGTGGTATGCGGTGCACCTGCCTCACGTGAACAGACCGACACTCCAACACTGGGGGTTTTTGCTTCCGGGCAGCTCTCTGTGTCTTGGAGCCACTGTCGCCTAGTATCCCTCCAGCTGAGGACAGGTTTTAGGTGGTTTGAAGGTATTGCCGCTTGATTAACCTTGACTCGTTTTGATCTTGGCTTGGTCGCGACCAACTTCATCGCGCACGAAGTCGAGGTATGTTAGAGGACAAAGACGATGCATGGAAATAGTAGTGGAGGTGTACAGGCTAGGGCCGTCTGCTACATTTCGAGAAATGAAGAATTGGTTTCATCCGAAGAATTGGACAATTCAGGCACGATTGGAATTTGGCCTAATATTTGGACTCCTTTCTTACATGCACGCGTCCGCGCAGAAGCACTACATAACGAAGAGCCCAGTAGGGACAGACGTAGCCTGGTCGCCATTTGAACCTCTAATGTTCTTTGTTATCCAAGACGGATAGATACTCTTCGAAATCATTACTGTGTACTGTGTCTACACAGTCCTCCATGTGTGATTGTCACGATATCTAGCTACGTGTCGTCAAAGAAGCAAGCTCTCGAACAGAGGCTGAACGTCGTCGGAATTAGCGTCCACTGACATCGGCAATGGAAGCCATATCCTTGTTCCCCGCTGCCAAGATCCCCCCCACCTGCCCGATCTGGCCGGTACATTCGCTCGTGGTACACAGTCTTCAACGGCTTTGGATGATCTAGTCTCACCAAAGTCACTCCATGACGCAGAATCAGAATCAGTCGTGATGCAAATTCATTAATGCAAGCTTTTCATCTATCCGCCGATGCATTCTGTATCCTTTTGTCATCAAAGATAAATCCCTTCTCAGCCAGTCCTCCTTCTGTAAATCCCAGTCACCCCGCTGTGTTGCAATATCTTGGTTCTGCAGGTCACCTCATTAGCTACATCGCGCAGGACCTCGGGGGGATACACTTACATTACCCCACCAACTGAGCTATTTCCTGCTCTTGGTGCAACGCGCATGAATCCCCTCACATGCTGAAGGACGGATTCGGCACGAACGGCCAACCAGGATAACACGCCGGAAGCTGACTGAAATCAAATCCCGTGTTGCTCAGCACTAACGGCGGCATCGTCTGCATCGAATATTCGGTATCAGTATCGCTCGAAAATGAAACGGACGGTACACTTCGATTTTCGCCGATTTCGTGGACGGGGCAAGCGCTCGTCTTCTCCAACACGTAGAGAAGTTGCAAGTCATCGTCGTCGCGATCGCTTCGGAAGGGGATATCGTAGTACGAACCAGTAAGTGCGGTGCCAGCGGGCCCGTTGTCGGCCTTGTCCTCGGCCTTGACCTTGAACTGCTGGTTATCTTCCTCGTCGTCCGTGTCGGTGTAGGACTCGACGGCCGGGTGAGAAGCAGCAAGCTTGGCCCGCTTGGTGTTGCTGGTGGGCGAGACGGTAGCGGCGGGGCGCTTGCCAGTCGACTTAGGCGTGCGCTTGCTGGCGCTCTTGGCAGGCGTCTTCGGAGCCGGGCTCTGCGAAGGAGTCGAGTTGGCGGCCGCGCCACCTGGCTTGGACAGATCGCTGGTCTTCATGCCGTGGGCCTTGAGCACACGCTCGAATCGCTTGGCTCTGTGTCACGAGTCAGTCAGCGGATGTACGGTAAGGGAAAGAGGGAAGCAGTGAGTGACTTACGCCGCGGCCTTGGACACGATGTTGCACTCCTTCGAAACAGACTCGAAGTCAACCTAAGATGATGAGTTTTGAACGCGGCAGAAATAGCCGTCGAGAGATGCCTACCTTGCCGCCAGAAGAGTGACGGATGCAGCTCACGAGGAAGACAACCGTTCCCTCGGCGTCAGTTCCGACCGCGTTAGACATCTTGAGTGGTGGAAGATGAGTGGGAAGCGTTGAGCTGAATTATACTGATGCTTAAGCTAAGGAGCTTGTTTGACGTTAGTGGCGATGATATCGGCGATTGCAATGAAGATGAGTGAGGGGGAAGTGTGAGTTAAGTTGAGTAAGAGGGATGAAGTGACTTTATGTCTCGCGTTAATAGAAAAAAATGTTGGGTAGGTGCTCGGCTGCCACCTGTAGGTATAACCCCACTGGAGCTGGACAGATCCGGCAGGTAAGGTGGACGGGGAGTAGATGCTAATTAGGGAGATGAAATAGGAGTTTGTCTGAATTCATGAATAAGAAAATCCAAATTTCAAGCTAGGTAAGAAATCGTTGACGCGACTAAGAGCAAAAATACTCAAGATAACTTACTACCTGTTGGTATTGAAGATGAAGCTAGACGTGAGGATATAGGCAGTAGTAATGTTGCTCTAAGGCCAGATAAGTCCTTGTGGGGAGAAGATATATTTCAAGGGCTGTCCTAGGTAGGTTGGTAGGTTGAGCCTGAAGTAGGTAGGTGAGGCAGGCAGACGACTGGCTGCCAGTGATAGGGGCGATGACAGGCCCCAAAGGGGTTGACGTGTCCCAAGTCAAGATGAACAGGCAGGAAAGTCGTCTGAGGTGGTGTTGAGGCCAGACGACAGTGGACAGTTGTTTGAAATGAGAGTTGAATATCTGCATTTGGAGACTTGCTGAGTCTCACAAATCTCAGAATATTCCTGTGATGGACTTGATTATTTATTTGATTCAGCTAAATGCAGCATCGAGGTCACTTCAGCCTGTTCAAGAAGTGACAAGGCAGCTCATGTCAAAGACCATGATATATCTCTTTACTACAATGGAGACTGGAGGGAAATGGGACAAGGAACAAATCAACAAGACAGCACATCTTGACTCATGTCCCAGAGCTTACCAGTGCTCTACTCAAAGACAGGAGTAGGAGCTAAGCGAAGGTGTTGATCCTTGTTAAATGAGGACCTCTAGGAGGCCCTGGCCCAGCTAGGAAGCTGCCAGACGTTTTTGTATCTCAAGGCTCGAATATGGAAGGAGACTCAGATGATAAGGAAGGGCAAGGGTATGGCGATAGCAAACGGGAACGTCTACCAGGTAGGAAGGTAAGCAAGACGAGAGCTGTCGTGGACCAAGGATTCCCATAGCCTTTCCTCAAACTGTCGGTTTCCTCCTCGAGATCCACCATCAAAGAATGTAGACGGAGCCCCCCACATCAATTAGCCCAGGAAGTTGAAGGTCAGATCTCGGCCGAGGTCGAGGAACAACACTTTCACTATGTTGAACGCGACAGAGATGAGATGCTGCTCGAAGACGTTTAGAAGACGCAATGGAGTCAAAAGCTTGACACTCGATAGTAGAAGAAGGGTCTAGGAACGTGATAGAAAGCGAATTGAGCAGATACCAGACTGAGACACCACGAAAGTCAGTATGAACAGCGAGGTCCATTCTGAGGCCAATGGAAGCGTGGGGATACATCAACTTAAGTAATAATGAGGATAGCACCAAAGCTAAAGGTTTGGTACAGGGGACATAGACAAGGAGCAGACCGAGTAGAGGACGATTTGAGTCACTGAGAATGGAAAGGCGGAAAGGGCAGGATAAGTGCCATTATACTTGGGGATATGTGTCATTAACGCGACGGCAGAAATGGCGGAAAGGAAGAAAATGATGGAGCCAAAAGGTCAGCTATAGCAAGACGATGAAGAGAACGATAGCTCCGCAGCAGGTTTACGGGAGCAGAGTGCTTTGAGCCAGAAGAGATTGTTTGTATTCTCTTATTCGTTTCGCATCTTGGGACGTCATGTCCATCGCGTAGCTAGTGCCAAGTCTGAGTGCTTATTCCAGCCTTCCAAGTTCCCTTCATCTTCCAGAATGCCCTCATCCAGAACTCAGTGATCTGATCCTCCAAGAAGCTCTCTGTCTGAGTATTGATGCGAAATCTGAATCTTAAAGGCTGCCATGGATGATTTAGATGGACTCCTCAATGGGGTCCTGGAAGACGGGCTTTTCGTCTTCCTCCGTCTTCAAGCTGGTACGATGTCAGCTTTTATCAGTTATATGCTGGACGGACTTCTCCTACTTGGGGCGGGGAACCGGCTTGGGCTTCTTGGTAGGGGAGACCTCATCAGCCTCCTCCTCCTCGTCGCCATCTTCAGCTTTAACGCTCTTCGCAGGAGTCTTGCGCTTGCGGGGGGTGGCCGCCTTTTTGGCAGGGGTCTTCTTGGGGGTAGAGACAGCTGAACCGCTGCCGCCCTCACCGTTGTCGACAGTAGCCTCCTTCTTTTGAAGTTTCTGCAGGTGCTGCCTAGAATCGAAAACGTCAGTCATATTTATGATCTTGTGTGATTCAACAGCAAAGCAAAAGGTTTGATGGAAAGAAAGCTGGAAGAGAGTCAAACTCGGAAAGAGATAAAATAGAAAGAACTCGGCTCGGCAGGGGAGCTGGAAAAGGGGGCAATCACATGACAGCGCCAGAAGTGTAGTTGTAGCCCTTGGCGCGAGTTGTAGACAGGACCTCGTCCCACTGGTCCTTGCTCAATTTTAAGACAGGAAGGAGCGCCAGCAAGAGATCGGCATGGGCCTTGTCGTCCCAAACGGTTGCGTTCGCGGAAGGCATGGTTGTGGGGGGGTATAGCGGTGTACTTGTGTTGATGTATTGGTATGAACGAGTAATGGAAAGTAGGAGTAGAGAGGGTGTGTGGTAATGAGAATTTATGAGGGAGGGAGAGGGTAGAAGATGGTAGAGTGGCAGGTGGGAAGGGTAGAAATAGGAAAAGCAGGTGAGACAGAAAGGGGCAGAGAGGGATAGACAGAAATGGCAGGAACTGCTCACTTCAGGGCAGAGACAGTGAAGCTGTGGCCATGGGATTGGAGCTCCTGCATTGTAGCATCATACTGCTCGGAGGTCGGGTTCATTGTCTTGATCAGCGCGATGAGAATTTGCTGATCAACCTCAGGGGTCCATCTCATGAGATTGCGAGACATCTTGCAGTATGCGTGGTATCAATAGCGAGAGCTGAACATGTGTTGATTGAATATGAAGTGAAGAGGATAGAAAGTGTTGCTGAGAATGGGACCAGGAGGTTCTCAGGAGTAGGTGGATATAGTGTGTCTTCAAGAGAGAGTGGGCCAGTGATTGTAGGGTAAAGGGGGAAATGCGAGCGCCAGAAGATGAAAGCGAGACCACACGGAAGGTGCAGCAGAAGGAAACACCGTACCGGATGCCTTCCCAGGTAATGTCCGAGAAGCCCCAAAGGTGGACCTTGGCAACGACTGCGTCCTTGGCCTCCTTGGAGAGTCCCTCGTCTTTGGCGATGCCGTGGAAGCCCATGAGCAGAGCCTCCAGAAGGACGGGGTTGGACCATTTGCCTTTATCAGCCATGATGATTGCGAGGCGAATGCTTGGTCGATGTATCGATGTACTTGATGCGCGAATGTGGTGTTGCGGAAGATTGAGTCGTTGGCACGTAGTTCGGAGGTGTTGGGGAAGGGGATAAATAGGGAAGGAGAGTGCGTGTGTGGGAAATGAAGCAGGTAACGCGAACGGCGCAGGCGAGACCAACGGAGCTACCAGATGGTGGCAGAAAATGGCGAGAACAAAAAGAACAGCTTGTCCGTCCACTTACCTGATTCCGTTCCACGTGACATCATCGAAGCCCTCGCGGTGCAGGCGGGCTTCGATGCCGTCCTTGACCTCCTTGTTGAGCCCATCGCTCTTGAGAAGGTCGTAGAAGCACATCATCAGGCTCTGCAGAAAGGCCGGGTTGTTCCAGCGACCAGCGGGAGCCTTCTCAGACATGATGAGTGGGTTTGATGTCGTATAGATCGGCGATGTTCAGCGATGTTCTGGCTACTATCTATAAGCAGAGGTCTCACAGGTTGCCTGGCGAGTGTGATAAAAAGAGGATTAGAAAGGAGCTGAAGCTGCAGATGATCGGGGGAATGATAAAGTTCTGCCTGGCGCAGTTGGTCGTCTACTGTCGGCTTGCTCGTGCTTCGAGGCAGGTGCGGCCGAACCTGAAGATCCACTGAAGTTGTGCCAGACTCTGAACTGCTCACGTGCCCTCAGACATGCGGCGAGGTGCCTTAGCTGTTGGGTTAAAAGCAGCTTAATGGTTCGTGATATGCCTCAGTCAAACCCTGGAGGCCGTTTTGGCAGCAGACAGGAAGACTTAGTAGACAAGACGTACCTCGCTTGATTGAAACATCACAGCAAAAGTGCGACACATGAACCGACTTCGTAATTTCGCTATATTTACCTGCCAGGACGTAAGAAGACGTTACTGTACTTCATGTGCCTCAGCAAAAGCTACGGCGACGCAGTGACTAAAAACAATCGAGTGATCCGAACTCCAAAATCGCCGTAATATTCATGTTATCCTCGCTTCTGATGCGCCCTCGCTCCCGCTCCCATGCTAACGCCTCGAGGTCTCGTGTTACCAAAAATTCGATATAAAGGTCGATACGGCGGGACGCCGTCGTCCCACGACACGTAGGTCATGGTGACTGTCAGAGAGACTTGGTTGGAAAGCTCCCGAGCGAGCTTTCCCCAAAGTCTCACGAGCGAGCATTTCAATTTAAGCCTCGTCGTTGTAACTGAAAGAATGAGGGTCTGAGCCACTGAGGCCGGCGGTGGGATACTCGGACGCAAAGTTATCGACTGGAGGATTGTCGTGGTTTGCAAGGGCCAAAACAGCGGCATCGTCAACAAGGGACGGGTCCTGGTCCTGGGGCGTGTCTACGTCGAGCTTGATTCGCTTAGCGTCGTGACCGTCGGTCTCATCATGGTCGGCCTCCTTTAGAGACATGTCCAGGGCGTCGTCTTTCAACGGAAGATCGTCCAAAGACTCGGGAAGCGGGGGGAGCCCGTCAGGCATGAGTTCTGGGGGTGGCGAAGGGTGGCCACCATGAATAGCCTGGTCGGGTTGCTGAGCTGAATTCGGCAGAGGAGCCTGGATGACCTGGTCGACATGACCCATTTGCCCGGGGAGCGCAGACAGTGGGGGGATGGGCATTGGAGTAGGCGGCTGAGGTTGCTTCTTCGGCCTCCCCCGGCCAGGGCCAGGTCGCCGTGTGATGGGGTTCATCGTCGGATCAACCGATCTAGAGCTGCCCGAGCCTCCTCCGTTGGTGTCGGCCTTGTGCTGGGCCCTCCGAAGACCTTGGAAATGCTGACTGTGCTTTGTCAGTCGTCTTTTTCGGGACGAATTTGTGAGGACGACAGAAAGGAGAACGGTAATTGCGGCATCAGACTGGCGACGGCCTGGCAACGGCTATGCCATCTGTTGGGTAAATTGAGCGCAGGATGAGTTTCATTCAATCAAGTGAGAGCGCGAATATATCCAGCCAAGGTGGTGATGTGTTTGCCGCCAGCCAGTGCTGATGCAAATGGCACCAAGAGAACAGAATGAGATCCGAGGCGACACCATGGAAGTTGGGCGAGGAGGGCTTGAGATAAATGAGGAAAGAAGCCAGCGACCACTTACCGACATCCCTCGTTGGTGAAGCCGTACCCCAACGTGCGCATGTGGTTACCAATCGTGGTCCATTCTGAGCCGCTGATGACGCCAATGTTCTTGACGGACAGAATGGTGAAAAACAGATCCTTATCGGCCCTGTCGTTCCAATTCTTGTTCATGACGGCAGGCGTAGTGGGAATGGGCAATGTGGAATGGTAATGTTCGCGACTTATACGGATGGATGGAGACCAAGGTGCTAGCAGTCCTAACAGTTCTACTCGATCAAATGAGAAAATTGGTAGTGGGAAATCAGCATTTGGGAACGATGGAGCGGAGAAGCTGGGGCTCAAGGTTGGGGATTGGGGCCTGTTGGGTCGAGCGCGTCCAAACGGGTGGGCCACGTGGGCCGGCTTAACAATTGACCGAGCAGAGCATGTATCGCATCGATCATTGAGCACGTTTGAATAGAGTGAGGTTGACCAAAATTCATGGCATTGTTCTTGTATACGTTGTTTCTTGAAATCTGGCATTTTTGCATGCTATAAAGCTCTGAGTGATGTATTGGAAGCTTCCAAACACCGACTCGGGGCCTCATCCGACATAGGCTGAGCGGACATCAATGATTGGCTCGCTGGGAAAGCCGACCGATGTTTAGCCGGCCACCTACGCCAGAAGGCAAGAGGGGAAGCTGGATCGCCCCAGTGTAACCAATACCTGGCAGAGCCATGCAGCGTAAGGAGGTGAGTTATTCGTAGTGAGCACGAAGAAAAATGACCGGAGTCGAGCATGTCTCATTATTCCCTTGCAGAGATGTCGTCCCGAAACATTTTTTTCATCAAGATCTTCAATTTCCAGAGGAGAATTTCGAATGGAATAGAATGACTGGATATTGCAAACTCATAGCTGGCGACTATTGAACGATGGCCCTCCTCGCAGCGTAACTTTCAGAATGAAGCCTGTGCGTTTTGGATTGCGCAAGACTGAGACATCAGCTCTTGCTGCTGGCGCGACGGCCAGGCTCCTGCCAGTCTCCGCCTTAATTCAAGTCCAAGACGTGGCCATAGAATCAAGCCCTTCCTTGGCTCATGTGCTGTCAAAAGGGAGATCTACCTCGGAACGGACCCGAAGATCTACCAGGCGCCTCTGGAGTGGCCGCTGAGGCAGACTGAAGCCGACGCGGCTCTGTGCAAGGCAACCCATATCGCAGTCGCAAGTTATATCTCACTCGAACAGTCAATATGCGTATTGAGAAGTACTCAAATCTCTCGAGGTAGTTGGACGGTGGACCGGAATACGGATACTGGCGACAAAGACAAACGAAAGACGAGTAGGCGCCTACGCAGCCAAAGACAGCTTGTCGACATGCTCCATCGCCGCTTTAACGGCCTACTGCAGCTCTCGGCGGCGAGGGGTGACGGGAGGAGCTTGGGCGACAATCAGCTTCCCAAACGGTACTGGTGGTGCCGTTCTGGACCATGACGAACCTCAGGCAGCAGGCAGCAGCAGGGATGTCCCGGTGGCGCCATCACGTGTTTTCGCGGAGGCCTGGCGAGAGACACAGTACGAGTAACACCACACTGTGGGATGGAAAGTTCACGAGAACGCGTCTCCCAACCACCTCCCCTCATCCCACCAACTTCACCGCGTGTTGCCTACGCAACAAGAGGACCCCGGGACACCTCCAAAGTCCTCGGGCAGGTCTCAATATCGACTATGCAAAACGTTTGCTATTTCGTCCGACTTCAAACTTGCTTTTGCTCGTCAAATGGTCATCTCGGCTGTCAATTGAGAATTCTACCAACCATCTCGTTGGGCCCCTCTTGTACCTGGCTTCCACCGCCAATATCCGGCATACTTTCCGGCGAAACAAGAGCTGGAAATTGCGACACTATGATTGACCGACGAGTGAATCTAGGGGTTCCTCATCTAGCCTCAAAGCTCCAACCCTGTTTGCAAGCCTTTTCCGCGTTGCGTGTTGCAGCAGCCCGTCGTCGCAGTCCTACGCAGCCTGTTCCTTAGGATTGTCCACCTTGACGTAACATAGCACACCACCGAGGCGCGGACGCAAACGTGTCGACAATCAGGCGTCTGCACACCACTCGCGCTGTCGTCACGAGTATTGCGTCGACCAAAAACCCCGATCCTTGACTCTTTTTTTTTCCTCCTCCCGTCCGTTTGACAGTTCGATGCAAAGTGCCGCCAATGAATGGTGTGGGATGGATGCCACCGCTGCAACATGGACCCCAGCCACCCCATTTCGTCGACTAATATCTGCGGATGCGTTCACTTATCATCAAGGCCTGTCACATATCTCGCCTTACTCGAGTATGAGTCACACTCACACACCCCATACGTCCCGTCGATGTTGTCTCATGCCATTTAGATCCCTGCGGAATGACCAAGTGGTTCGCGGGCGTTCCTGGATCTTGCATGGCGGACAGCCTCGAAGGGGGCCACCGCTGTCGCAGCATTGCGCACGCGGGATATCACTGATATCAATTGACGAGTCAATTCTGCCTACGAACAGTAGCTAGTGGATGAGGCACATGAGTGCGTGCATGTTGGTGGGCACGCTAAACCGGACGCCTCGCAAGTGCTGGTGCTCGTTTCCCGCTCAAACCCTTGAACATTCGCTGAGCCAAGGTCGAGTTTACTGCATCGTCTCGGCTGAGTGCAGGGGTGTCCATCTGTCTGAGATAGGTACTTACGCATTTGCTTGCCCCCAGGAAGAGGAGGAACGAAAAAAAAACCACTTTACGCGATTACACGGTACCAACACGGACAGGTGCCCCGCGACACCACTGAAAAAAAGGCCAGGTCCCCCCGCTACACGACAATCCACTGTACGCGGTACCTTATAGTGAACCCAGCGGTTTCACCCACCCCACCACCATCGTGTCCCACCTCGTCCGCCTATCCTTCCATTCGAACCGAGCCTTCCATCACCACTTCAATTCGTTCGAGTATGCCATACGTCTACTTTTTTCGCATCACCACCCACCCCCTACCCCTCCCCTCCTCTTCCACAAACGTCACACACATACGCCCAAGCCAGAGAGTGAAGGGGTAAGAAAAAAAAGTAGCTCATTGTCAAAGCCTGCTGTAGCTCCAGGCAACAAGGGACTATGTTGACTTCCTTGTGTCTCAACCGGGGCCTCGCCACTGGCAGCTCAATAAAAAGTCGGCCCAAGCGCTTGCGCTGTCAAGCCTGAAAGCATGCCTTCATCTTTCTTTTTCCTCATACTGTACAACATTTCCAAGTATCGTACGGACGGGTGACCATACCTGCCTACGCATACACCTTGCGGATACACCAGGGCATACGCCATATGCCATACGCCATACGCGACAGCTCCAGCTGCCTTCTGCTACTGCTGCCGTTGCCTACCTTATCCACCGCCGGTTGCCGCCGCCCTGGGTCCATTTCCATCGTACTCGGTCCCCAGCACCATCGCAGCATCATCCCGACTTGCATGCCAATCCCCCTTTAGCTCCATAATCATAGAGGTCCTCCTCCCCCCCAAAGCGCCTATAACTACCTTCGATGCCCCTGGGTTGTTTGGTCGCCAGTCGAAGGCCTCCTTGTCTGCCTCTTTTGTTCGCCTCATCTTCCTTGACCATCCACACCAAGGGTGACTGATCTTGCCTCCAGAGGTTGCACCATCTTCAGAAATCGTCCTCCTGACTTGGCAGCCCATATATCTCTTCCTGCTGGCCTCACCAAATTTCACAGTGACTCATTTACTACCATATTTGCCTGCCTGTGCTGGTTGACTGGGTCTCTCCAAAGCCTCAGAAGCCTTCACTGTGCACTTCAAAATCTTCCCCTCCCTCGAGCCCACTCGACTCCAAGTCAACACCACTTGGCTTCCAGTACATCTGATCAGCTCAGGGTCAAGCCATTCATTTCATATTTCTATCATGTCTTCTGCAACAGACAACCAGATGACGAGGTTTCTCTTCGCCATATTAAAACAGAAGAACTTGAAGGATGTAAGTACACCCAACACCAACGTACCACCTTACTCCAGCTCATCACTTCCCGTCAGATTGACTGGAATGCCGTCGCCCACGATCCGATCCTCTCCCAGCCCATCACCAACGGCCATGCAGCTCGCATGAGGTACTCGCGCTTTCGCTCAGCTATGCTAGGCCTCGAGCCTCAAAAGCGTAACCGTGCCGCTGCCAATAAGAACCGGGTCACCAAGTCCAAAAAAGAGCCGAAACCGAAAAAAGAGGAAGACGACAGTACCAACACCAAAGTCAAGCCCGAGCCTGGGACACTCGAAGCCCTCCACCATCCCGACGCCAGGTCAACATCTCCTGTCAAAGTCAAGCAGGAACAATACAGCCAGCCTCCCTACAGACAGCAGTTTACCCCGGCTTCCATGGCCTCGCCACCAGCTCCCGAATGCCAACCAACTTTCCAACCCAGGATGCTCACGCCCTGCAGCGACGACATGTTCTCGGCCCCCCCAAACCTGCAGTTCAGCCCTTCCGCCAGCATGATCGGGCCGCACCCGGCCTTCGATCTCCCACAGGTCATGCCCTGCGCCCACGAACAAGATCACCACGATCAACACGAGCACAACGCCTGGGGGGCGAGCCCCATCTTCTCGGCCTTCGATGCCGCCTACGACATCGAGGGGTTCGGGTTGGGCGCCATGTGCGATCACCAGCATGGCCAGGGGCATTCGGTCGAGCTGCACGGGTCACCCGTGCTGGGGCATATGATGCCTGAACACATGAACATCAAGAGCGAGCACTGGGATCAGTATCGCTCCTGATGTGTATCGTATGAAGGGCAAAGGTGGCGGGTGGCGGACGACTGGTGGTGTTCTTATAGGTGTCGGCGATCCGGGTTTGGGAAAAGTTGGAAAAGATTGCTGCTGTCGCTGGAATTTCCTTTGTTGCTATTCTCGTGCCGGTCACTCCTCTCCTGCTCGCTAGGATGACCGATTGTACTAATGATGTTATGCACACCTGGACGGCGTTTGGTTGGCTTTAGAATGTATGCCCCGTTCATAGGGTGCCTTAGATCTCTTCGAAACATGACGATTTTGACGATCACACCCTTTTCTTTCTAGTTTCTGTGCCTCCTAGGATTTTCTCAGTACACGGGTTTCAGCTCAAGTGTTTTGACTGCCAGAAACAGCAATTTTTTAGTAGGAAAGGAGATGCAATATACCAAGCCATCTTATGTTCTGCTCATGCTTATGTACTCGACTCACGCCAAGTGGCTGCCAACGTGTCCTTGTCTTCTTCAGCCTGTGGAAGAAGTTTTTGCTACGACAATCCCCTCCAAGTATACTAGCCCAGCCCCTCCGTCTGCCCTCCTACGAACCAGATCAAGTGTGAAGTTCGCTATTCTGTTTTTGTTCGTAAAAGATCAGGGAGACGCTCTTTTCTCATGGAGCACCCGTACGCGAGACCATCGCCGAATCTCCGTCCTGTTCGTCACATTCTGTATTTGCATGTGATAGAGCGTCATCGCCGGCTCCGGGTTCCGACAAAGCTCTTATAGGGAGTACTTACACTTTCCTCAACGGAGGCATCGGTTTTTCAATTAAGACGGTGACTTCTCAATCTCTCCTTCTCAGGGTGTGTCTTCTCTGGATAAATGATATTGGGTTCTGACCTGTCCAAATAAGACTTTCTGGCTTAACTGTCAGCTTACTAGTCTATTGCGAAGCAACCTTTCCAGGGTTCATCCGGGGCCGAAAGCAGGTCGCCCTATCCAGTAGTCTGCTTTACGAACGAAACAACTTGCTCTCTCCATCGCGTCCGGTCGGAACATGGGTGTTTATTTCACCTCCCAAGTTACGTTTTTCCAAACCTACCAGATGGGGTTTTGTGCTCTCTTAACTCCCAGTGTCACTGACTCCAAACAAGCGACCCTTCATGAGCACACGACAACTTTTCCTTCATTCCATAGGGAAATTCCACAGCCAACTTGACTTCATATATGTTTAGGTGGGGAAAACGCTCCTAGTCTACCTACATGTCATTCTTGTACTGTTTTCTCTCACCACCACACCCTTCATCATCAACATCAACCACTATGTTCTTCCAGAACCTCCTGCACCTTGGGCTTGAAAGACTCCCCAAACAAGTTTCAACTGCAAAGATGGGCTGCCTGGTGCTTATGAGTTCGCCAGCAAACCTACATTTACTGGTGTCTGTCGATTCCTGCTATTTCCTTGCGTCATACCACAAGTTCTACATCTAGAAATTCTTACCTTCTACCCAAATTTCTCACCACAAGCATTTGATATTCATCCCAGTTTGCTAGTCAACATCACACTACTGTAGGCTCATCCCACTTCTTAGCGTTGCCTCTTCGAGACAGAGGCCCGTGTGCCTCGGGGTGGGGCCGAGTTCAGATCCGGCCTGCGTGTAAGTCGACGCCGCATCTAGACCATCTAGACTGACGACACATGGGAGCCCTGGGCTTTCTTTCACAACTCTTCACCACCATGATGACTCGACGATGCCCATAGTCCTTTCACCTTCCATTTGTTTTGTTTGGCATCAAACTTTTCATACCTTCCTGATTAAAAACATTGCCTCACCAGGCTGTGTTCCCTGTTTATCATTTTCGCGTTGGCGGCTACACAACCAACCTTCTTCTCTCCCTCCTCTCACCTTCACCTGCAACGCAAATCTCGACCACAACAAGCATCGTTGCGCAACATCGCTTATTGCAACATCCTACAAAGAGGTAAGTTATTCTCCGCGTTTGGTTTTGCAAATGCCAGGCAACATTGTATCTGACTGGTGATCTTTTCCAGCATCCTCGTCAATTGCAGCCCGTAACCACACACCTACCCACACAAGGACCAAAAGGTTTGTTCCCATCATGTCTTCCTCGTCCCTCATGTTCGTCGCCGCTGACTGCCTTCAATCCAGACCGTCATTAAAATGTCTGCTTCTTCTTCCACTGCCAAGGAGCCCACCCAGGGCGACCTTCAGTTCGCCTTCTTGCTTCTCAAGCATATGCAGGAGAAGCCCGTTGTGGATTGGGAGTCCGTCGCCACAGAAGGTGGGTTTAAAAACAAGAATGTTGTGGTAGTAAGTCCCATCAGTTGCCTCGAGCGCCAACACCCCCACCTCACCTGCTTTTGCACGTTCTCATCTAACCGATGTCGCGCAGACCCGTTGGGGTCAGATCAAGAAGAAGTACATGACCGACGCTGCCCCCGCCGCCGCGGCTTCTACCGCCTCGGCTGGAAAAAAGAAGGGTGCTGCCACCAAGGTCACCAAGGCCACCGGTCGCGTCGGCACCAAGGGCGGCCGTGCCAAGGGTAAGGGCAAGGCCGAGGAGAGCGAGGCCGAGGATTCCGATCGTACCGCCGAGGCCGATGAGCCCAAGGTCGCCAAGGCTGCCAAGGCTACCGCTCGTGCTGCTGCCAAGGGAAAGGCCAAGCCCAAGGCCGAGGCCGAGGCTGAAGACGAGGACGCCGTGGAGGACGAGAACGCTGAGGCCTCTGGCATCTAAGCTTACCAAGCATCGCAACCTTGCTCGGTATGAATGATAGCTGGATGCATGAATAGCTCGCGTTATGGGTTATGGGTCAGGAGGAGAGGCTCTTCTATATTCGGGAAGGGTCATGATGGCATCAACTCGCCAACTCGCTTCACAGATCCACAGCTCGGAAAGCTAGCTGAATAAGAACGCTCTGCCCACCACATTTTTCCTCATAGTATTTGTCTCCAGTGATGACATTGTGAGATTATTCTACTCCAGCCAGCTTGAAACTAAACTCGCTGATGGATGTCGCCGGCTCTTCGACGGTTTGCATACGCGCAGTCCGCAAGAGTCGACGCGCTCAAGTTTCATTGATGTCGAACAACCCATCTGTCCCTTGAATTATTCTCCAATACAGTAGTATTCTCTAGACAGTTCCTCCCTAAAAATGTTTTCTCTGCATTCTTGATGACTTTTTATGTAAGTCATGTGAAAATCATGTGACATGACAGCTCCCGCCCTCTTAGATTACCCCATGCCTCTTCACTAGATAGGCGGGAACCTACCATAATTTTTGGGGTGCTCCCGCCTTGAATCTCAGTATGAGTAATTCAGGTGGTGAAACTCTAGATCTGCCTCTGGATCCCTTCTCAAGAGTGGTCGTCAAACAATTTGCGTCCCTGGCTGCTCTCCCAAACTGGATGTATTCTTGCATTTCAGCAGTAGTTGAAATTAGGGCAGTGGAACCTCTGCAGATGCTGTTGAATACAGCTTATGATGGCTACATCTCCATGATTATTTGTCTAATTAGACTTTGTTATAGGTCCTACTATAGAGCAAGAATTTCAGTTATCTAGGAGATGTACTCCTTTTTAGTCTGGAGCTTTCCACCCTCTGGGCTTCTGTTTCGAATACGTGACTTGGTTACAGGTGAGAATACTTGGTCTAGACTTTTCAACTCTCCCTCTGGAGTAAGTAGCTGTCTCGGTCATGGTACAACTGACGCATCAAAGTAAAATGGATATCAAGTCCTCAAGTAAAGTGCTTCCTCCCACATAATAAATATTCAAGTCACTGAAGTATCTAGTTTAGAGATGAATTCAGAGCTGCAGGAGAGTATTTATTCAACATATCCATAGGAAAGTATATCAAGTGACTGACAAACTTCTCTAGCAGGTTTGCACAGTTGTACCTGCCAGCTCCTACCTAAGTCCTCATTTGACAAATGCATGTGGTGCTAATCCAAATTTGAACATCTCCAACTAGGCAACATAAGTTTCAGGGAAAGAGCTATCTAGCCTATTCACTCCTGCCTAAACGAGCTCCAAAGCTTTTCAGAGGAAAAAAAACCTACATTTGAGGTGATAGACATCTCAATTGAATGAATTGAAACAGGTAATTATTCCAACAGAAAAGAACTGCCAGCCTTGTTGACTCCCGTCTGATCCAGCTCTAGGCCAGCCTACATAAACTCCTTCCATCACCAGCTCCTAGGCCCCCCTCTCTCCACTCCTTCCTCTCCTCAACATCTATCTCTACCAAAACCAGCATCTCTTCAGCCAAGAAAATTTCCACATATACCAGCCCACTTTCACTCAATTACCAACTCATAGTCATCCATCATGCCTCCTAAGCAAGCCTCTATCAACGCAGAGGGCGTCCCCGCCCTGACCGACTCGGAGCTCAAGCTCGTCCGCGCCGTCATGTCGTGCTTTAACGGCATCCCCGATGTCGATTTCGACAAGGTCGCCGGCCTCGCAGGGCTCGCCAACGCTCGCAGCGCAAAGGACCGATTCCGCCAGGTCTCCAAGAAGCACGGCTGGGGTGACCCCGATGCTGCCGGCAGCGGCGCGACCACCCCTCCCAAGGCCAGCGGCGGTAGGAAGGCCCTGGCTGCCCAGAAGACGGGCAAGGTTGCCAAGAAGCGCACCCCGAAGAAGCCGACGGCTCGCAAGAAGGTGCGGCTCCCCAACATCTTTCTACATTTGGATTATGCTAATGTCTGGTGCTAGAAGGCCGATCGCGCGGACAGCGACGATGATGAGGACATCGAAGCCAAGCTCGAATCCGACTCCGACGGCAAGACCATGGCCGACGCTCAACTTGACAGCTCCTCTTCGAGCGACGGCGAGTGAAGAGACTGTCCATCACATCTCATCGACACGCTATATCACAGGGGATGGGGCTGTGACTTGATATGGATCGCAGACAACTGAACAGAAACGGGGAAAATTTGGGGCGAACTGGGGAAGATGGTCCTCTCAGATGCTACATAGCTCATATGAATACACAAATCCTCGTCAAGCCTGTCTCTATTTCGGCGCAAGTGACCTCAGGAGTGTGTGCCTTCCTCCTTGAGACGGGTACTCATGGTGATCCGGCTCTTGCGTCACCCAATTCATGATCTAGCACATCAAAACCTAGATGATGTTACATTCGAGTCTTCTGGTAATGATACTCAAAGGATGCTACATGGTGAAAACTCGCTATTCGTTCTTTCTACCCCACGACGGACGCGAGTTTGTGGAAATGTCTTTCGAGTGAGACCGATGTTGCGACGCGCCTGCCGATGGCCCTTCCTCGCCTGGTAAACACGTCGCTCTCTGCTCTCAAGATTCTGAGTAGCCCACCGTCCTCTAATGTTGCTCGCTTCCTGGGACAAAAGATCGCTGATCTCGTGACACCACACTCAAGCTATGATGGAATCACGAGGGATCCTCCTCTGGGGACGGAGACATGTCACGATGGGCACCGGAAAAGAAAAGAAAAATTATTGCAAAAATTGCATTTTTCTGATGTTATCGCGAAGCTGTGCGACTATTTGCCTCATTCCTGGCGAAGAAGGCTTCCTCTGTGCGTTCAGAACCATGACGTAAGACCAGGCCCTCCAACCCGTTGCCGTCTGCTAAAGCCCAAGTCCTTGTTTTACCAAAACCTTGCCTCCCTCCGTGTGATCCAGACCATGCCAAAAGTTCGTTTCCACCAGTTATGCCAGATTCCCAAATCCCAAGGAGGGGGAATAAAGTTAAGCCAGTAAAGAGTCGTTCTCGCACGTGTCCCAAATACCACACTAGACGAAGAAAAGTCGCGAAAAGAAAAGAAAAGAAGCAAAAAGCCGTAGCAGATAACGAGCTAGAACTGCCATCACGACACATGCCAATGAGCTTCCCGTACGTGCAAAGCTGAGCCAGACGCGGACTTGCGAGAGCAAGGTCGGACAAGTCGATTAGGCCAAGTCCATCATGTCATCCAGGCCGTTGGGCGAGAGGGAACAGAGGTACTTGTCCATGCGCTCCCTCTGGAAGATGTCGGTGATGACGGAGCCCGCGATCCTCTAGACTTGGTCTTCAATGTACTGGTTTGCAGCGCGCTCGAGCTTGACAGGAGCGTTGTTGAAGTAGGGCTGAACAGTGCAGCTATGTTGAGGTCAACATGGTATGAACATCAACCCGGGTAGGAGGGGATACGGACCTGCGCTCTCTGATGAAAGCGACCTCATTCTTCTCATCCTGCTCAACCTTGACCTTCTTGTCGAGGGCGGCGAGACCGTTCTTAGCCTCGACGGTGGGGATGACAGGCTTGGAAGCGGAGGCCATGCCGACACCGTCCTTGGTGAGATCAACCTGCGCATTGGCGATGGAAGGACCAACAGGGGCCTCCGTCTTGGCGCGCTTGATGACAGGCTTGTCGTCGAAGCCGGCCTCCTCGTCGTCCTCATCGTCCTCGTCGTAGTTGTCGTGGTAGGCACCGGCACCGGCCTTGCCGGCCTTGTTGCTGGAACCGGAGGAGGGGACGGATCGCTTGCGGGAGTTGGGGGTGGAAGGGCCCGCCTCAGAGGCCTTGTCTCTCTGCATGATGGCCCAGTGCTGGCTGGAGGAGATGTCAGAATCGCTGTGCAGAGGCCACGCCCGGAATGGTCTTCGACCGAGTGTGGATGGTAGCGACTTACTTGACAGCCTTCTTGGTGAAGTGATGTCCTTCCTTGGCCATCTCCTTCACGACCTCACCCCAAGGGATACGAGGGTAGCCCAGGCTCTTCAAGATGGAACGGATGAGACGGGACTCGACGTCGGGGGTCCAGATCTTAGCCATGTTGCAGTGTGCTTGCTGAAGGGTGATGTTAGAAAGCTGGGATGAGAAAGAGCGGAAGAATATGAGATGGCTCGAACCACAGATGAAACGCTCGAAGGCAACGTATGTTGAGATGCGAAGGAAGATGAGGGTGTAGTGTGAAGAGCAGAAGCAGGGACGCGTCACAGTGAGAGACGACCGGAAAGAACCGACGCGAGGCGATGTTGACTGACACCAAGTAGGAGGGAAGATGAGTCGAGAGGCCGCACAATCGAAGTACAATGTAATGAGGATGGCAAAGCTCACTTACCTTGAGTGATGATATGGTTGTGTTGAATGGATATGATCTTCCTCTGAAGACCTCGGTGTGTTGTGTTGATGTTGTTGTGTTTTGAGAAGAGAGAGGAGGCGGTTTGGGGCGTCAGGAAGGGTGTTTAAATAACCCTCGAGTCGAGTCCTGAAACGAAACAAGGAAAGACACTGAGGGGGCTCCCGCCACAAACAATCAACTTGGAATCACTAAACAGGCGGGAGACAGTGGTAGCTCTCGCTGTCTAAGGCCCAGTTCATATCCAAAGAGGCGGGAGACAGAGGTAGTACTCGCCATTCAAGGCTCACTTCATAACTCAAGAGGCGGGAGACACAGGTAGCTCCCACTGCAAACAACTTAGATTTACTAAACAGGCGGGAGACAGAGGTAGTGCTCGCCATTCAAGGACCAGTTCATAGCCCAAGAGGCGGGAGACACAGGTAGCTCCCGCTGTAAGCAACTTGGAATTACTAAAAAGGCGGGAGACACAGGTAGCTCCCGCTGTGAACAACTTGAAATCACTAAACAGGCGGGAGACACAGGTAGCTCCCACTATGAATAACTTGAAATTACTAAACAGGCGGGAGACACAGGTAGCTCCTGCTGTGAACAACTTGAAATCACTAAACAAGAGGGAAACACAGGTAGCTCCCGCTATCAATAACTTGGAATTACTAAACAGGTGGGAGACAGAAGTAGCTCCCACTATGAGCATTCAACTTGGAATTGCTAAACAGACGGGGGATAGATATAGCTCCTGTTGTAAATAAGAGGCTGGCTTAGAATCGCTTATTAGGTGGGAGACAGAGTTGGTATTTGCTGTTCAAGGTCCAGGTTATATCCAAAGACGTGGGCTACTGAGAGAGCTCCCACTATAAACAGCTGTTGGCTTAGAATTGCCACAGGCTAGAGATGGAGGCAGTACTTGCTGAGTTCATGTCTAACGAGGTGGGTGGCAAAGACTTGCGGGAGAATGCCTAGTATGTGTCCAAGGAGGCAGATCATGAAGACTGATAGGAGTGAGAGGTGTTACCCACTGTTTCCAATCAAGTTCAGTATCCAGAGTAGGTGGTAATGGATCATGGTAGGAAGCAGAGGTAGTACTCGCTGTTTGTAGCTGAGTTGTAAGTCCAGAAGAGGCGAGTAGTGCAAGATGGCTCCCACTGTGAACATATAAATCAACCTCACCAAACAGGCGAGAAACAGAGGTGACACCCACTGGTTGTAGCAGGGAAGATTTGTGACCAAGAGGAAGTAATGTTGAAAGCTAGCTCACATACTAGATGCAGTTATGAGCCCACTAAGCAGTAGAGAAAGAAACATTAGGCCATTGTGAAGAAGTGAATGGTATGAAGAAGAAAGGGTGTGAGAATATTGGCCTTGAATGTGTCCAAGGAAAGAAGTGGTTGAGGGCAGCTGTGTACATTTTTCCTCACTTGAGGTTTACCAAAAGGCCACTCATCCCATAAACCCAGGGAACTTCTGACGAAAGACAGTCAGATTAATGAAGATGCTGTCTCTGCTCTCATCCTACCCTCATCCTTCATCTGAACGTGCGATAGCAGCTTGAGTAGGTAACATGATGAGCTCTCCCTACTTGAAGTCAAGGTAGAAGACATGGAATGGGGTTGATGGGTAAATAGAAAGTGTGAGATATTCTCAGCTGCTGAGGCTCAAATCTTACTAGGCAATATGAGAATAGCTTCAGCCCCCAAGTATGAAGGTATACAAGGGTGAGAGGCAGGCAGTGAGAAAAGCAGGGTCCCTCAAGGCCAAAGGTGTAAGATAACAAAGGGGTATCAGTTTCTCATAGGAAAGCTTGCTGCCAATAGTGGAAAACACTGCTAAATGTGACAGCTCCTGATCCCAGTTGCAGCCTTGACAGGACCTTCAGGGGTGGCACCAATACATCAGCAGCTGAGCAGGCATCAAAGTCCATGCTTCAGCACACTTTCTTCTGCTACAAAAGTGCTTTGCAAAATGTTCCCAGGAAATAACATGGCCCCAGGAAGTTTCAAGGCAGACCACTAGGCCAATGACTTGAAGCTCTTGATGTACTCTCACGTGCAAACTAGAAAAGGAGTGGCTGCAGAGAATGAAACTTCACAATTCAAACAAACAATGCAGAAGGCAAAAGGGCAGTGTTTTATAGAGACAGAAACGCCATATGAAGAAACAAACATTTGATCCAAGTAGCCTGTAGACTACACTGGTGTTTGGGGGATCTGGAAGCACCTGAACCCCAGGCAGGCGTGGAATTCTGGAAATATTCCAAGAGGCGCCGAAGAGTATGGTGTAGCGTGCTATCAGCTTTGATGGTGCGGAATTGCGCTCTCCGCAGACTAAAATGTCTAGCAAACACACCGAACTCGTCAGATTGCTCGTTGTGTTCATACAATACTCGGAAGCAAGCTATCTCGACGTCTGCGAGACCTGGCGATGGCATTGCGATACAATAAGGGATTCGGAGGTACAGGTAGCCGCGAGAAACGATATGGGAATGATCTGGGTAGCGAACGAAAATGACGAGACTGGAGAGAAAATTGGGAGTGTCAAAACCAATAGAAGCGGTAGAAAGAAGCGAGGGACGACAGTTGAAAGAAAGGCAGAGGTGTTGAAGGATACTGACAGAAGCGAAGAATGCATGGCCTGCTGACGAAACCGTGTCTCAGGAGATGATTAGACGTCACAGAGGAAGAGGGAATGTGATGACTGTCAATCTCGGTGTTAAACCAGCAAGCAAGCAGTGCATCTCGCACCACAAGTCCAGAAATCTAATCCGTTCTTCTCATTGAGAGATCTCGACCCTGTTTGACTGTCTCCTAATGCTAAGCCCCGAAATTAAATTTGCCCTTGAAAAGACTGCCGACCGTTTGATCCCCCGAACGCCGATTCGCCCAACACATCATAAGACAAACCCGAGAACGACGTGATTCATACCGTGCGTGTTCAAGGTTTGCGGCCGTCGAGACGGTACCCCTCGTTGGTGCCCTTCTTTTCCGGCGACTTGGGCTTCTCCTCGCCCTCGCCCTTTCGCTTGACGGCACCTCTGAGAGTCTGGCCGGCGCCTGCAAAATGCGGCCTGTTGGCCTCCTCCTTCTCGCGTTCCTTGTCTGCGTCGGTCTTGACGGGTTTGATCTCGTATCCGAAGAAGAGCTTGTTGGGCGGCAGGCGCAGGGGCATGGGCCCGTTCGAGCGCCGGGGAAGCGGCGGGACCGCGGGAGCATTCGCCGAGGTGCCGGCCACAGGAGTAGCGGGCTTGGGCGTCGACGCCTTACTGCCCTTCTTGCTGAGCTTCTGGCCCTCACCGTAGAACTTCGTATTTGTGGTCGTCGCCGACGGGGCGATGGCGTTGTAGTTGATGGACTGGGCCATGCTTCCCTGGCTGTGAAGCATGCCTCCGGCGGGCAAGCCGGCGCCGCGGGGTGTGCTAGTTCCGGAGCGCTTCTCGGGCTCGACGTAGCCGAGAGGGGCGGCGAAGTCGACCTCGACATCGGTCTCGATCATGCAGACACCCATCTTTTCCGTCTCTGGCTTGACCTCGAGGACGGCCATGTTGTAAATATCGTCGTTGTACTCAAAGTTGAAAATGTCACCCTTGGTCAGAGCGGCGAAGTTCCTAAAAGCCTTCTCCAGCACAGCCCTGGGATCGCTGATATCAAGGAAGTTGGTCGACTGGGCCTGGAGCTTGACCCGACGGGCGAGTTCGAGGGAGGTGGTCTTGACCTGTATCATATCGCCGACGTCAAGCTGAAGAGTTTGCATCATCTGACGCGACGTTAGCAAAGAAGCGACTCATGGATTCATGAGCGTGGCGACGAACCCAGTGGGGGAGGTAGGCTCTGCCCTCCTCGGCGACGAACTCGAGCACACCAGCGTGGGAGAGCTTGCCCTTTTCGCCGTTGATGATCTCCATGAGCAGAGGCCACTGGACGTGCAGCTTTGAGACCTTGTCGAGAGCCGAGGGAGGAAGAAAGATCTTGGAGCCGTAGTTGAGGTCCGGTCGCTCGGGGCCTGGGGCCATCACCATGGGGTAGCATCGGTAGTATTCGTCGAAGCGCTGGACGATGGGGCGGCGACCGCCGCGGGCGAAGTTGTACATGTCTGCTTCGCTTGGATCGAACCGATACTGCGGTGACAAGCGGTTAGACCTGGTGCTCGGCAGTCAGAAGAGGGAGGGTTTACCATCTTGGGCAGTGCTGTGGTGGTGGTTGAAGAATTGGGAAACGAAGCTTTCTCGCGTGCGGCAAGGTAGCTTTGGGTTTGACTGAAGAGTAGGTGGGAGACTGTAGGTAGTGATGCAGGGCCCAGAGGTGCTGCGTAGAGGGGATTGGTGGGGCCGAAGGCAACTGATGAATGACGCACTCACACTGTGACCTTCTGAAGGGTTCCACCATTTACAGGCCGTGTTGCTTACCAGGTACTTCGCAGGCAGGCTATCCTATCTCAGGAATTTTCGAGAGAGAATTGCGAAGTTGGTGGGAAAGGCTCGTCTTTTCTGGATAGTCTGGATTGGAAGTTGAAAGATTAAAGTATTTACACATTGACGTATTCGCGTGGCTTGGTGTTTTCCACCCAGTTGTGTAACATTCCATGTGCTAGGAAATCGACCATCACTGGAAGCATGTGGGATGGCCAGGTATCTGGGTTAATCCCGTTTCTAGTTGTCCCTTCCGCTACCCAATTTTCCCCATCTTTACACGAAAACAAAGAATTGATGCCTCTCTGATTTGTCTAGTATCCCCTTCATTATCTTTCCAAAGACTCGTCCTCGTACTCGCGCGTTCTCGAGGATCCTGGTTCTGGAAACGGACAGTGACATCAATCTGATCCTTTCCATCCTCCGCAGGGGTACCTCCAAGCCCATGCAAACACAGTGGGCTGCAAAGTACCCACCCGCCTGGTTCTTTCAAGCTCCGAGCTGCACCCAGCCCACCTCGAAAGCTCCAAGAACCGCCACTACCTCATCTACGTAGGCGTTTGGCCAAACGAAGCCCTTCCAAACAATTTATCTCAAAACCACAGCCCGCCAGCATGTCGTCGCGACACTCGGCCGCGCGCCCGAAGCGCGCCGGCGAGACCTTTGCCCGCACGCACCACCACGACGGCGACGACGACGGCCACGACCCCAAGAAGCTCAAGTTCGACGTGCGCAACCCCTCCGCCCTCGCCCCCGACGCGCCCGAGGAGGACGCCATCCTTGACGCGGACGTCATCGGCGGCGGCGGCGGCGCGACGAAGCGTGGCGCCGTGAACCTCGACGGCTACGACAGCGACTCGGACAACGAGCGAAACTTCAAGGGCCGCGCCGCCGAGCGCTCGCGCGGGAAGAAGGGCGTCGACGCCAACTTCTTCGACCAGCTGGACAACTACGACGCCAAAGGCGACGGCCCCAAGGGCGGTGCGGCCGACGAGGATGACGAGGACGAGGACATGTTTGCGGCCGATGACGACGACGAGCAGCAGGGGAAGGCGGCGCAGGAGACGGTCAAGGACAGCAACGGGAAAAAAGACAAGGCGGTGCGGTTTCTGGACGATACGCAGATTGAGGGCCAGGAGTTGCAGAGCAAGAGCGGAGGACAGGTCAGGCTCGACGACGAGGAGAGCAGCGACGATGAAGAAGACAAGGATCTTGCGATTCAGGAAGAGGGTATCGACGAGGAGGTCGGCCTGGGCGGGCTGAAGCGCAACGCGCCCAAGGTCGAGGCTTTCAACATGAAGGAGGAGCAGGAGGAGGGACGATTCGACGAGGACGGGAACTACATTCGCAAAGCGGTGGACCCGAACGCGGTGCACGACAAGTGGCTCGAGGGCCTCAGCAAAAAGGACATGAAGAAGGCTGCCGAGGCACACGAGAGGCGCGAGGCCGAGGCGCGGAGGTTGCGCATGGAGAACGACGACATCCTCACGACAGACCTGCTCAAGGCGCTCATCCTGAGGCTGGACAGGGGGGAGACGGCGCTGGAGGCGCTGGCGAGGTTGGCCAAGGGGCAGCCCAAGCAGAAGAAGGTACCAAAGTGGAAATTAAAGAAGCAGAGCAAGGGGGCGGAGGACATGGAGGTCGACCAGGAAAAGGAGCTGAGCCCCGAACAGGCCAAGAGGAAAGAGGACATTGAGGCGATCACGGATGCCGCGGACAAACTCCTGAGTCGAGATCATGCCGAGATCTACGACGAGGAGAGGGAGATGCTCGTCCGCGAGTGGCAGCGCGAGACGGGCGAGCAATGGGTCGAGCCAAAGGACGAGACGGCGCAGGACAACGCGGCGAGGATGTGGGAGTTCCGGTGGACGGACGGCCGGGACGGCGCCGAGAAGCAAGGCCCATACGACGGGCCAACCATGAAGGCATGGCAGGACGCAGGTTACTTTGGCGAGGGAGTCGAGTTCCGCCCGGCCGGCGAAGACGGATGGAGCAGAGTTGCCACGTTTGTATGAGAGACACAACGTCGCCCACTGGGATGATTTACGATTATTGAGCTGTACAATAGTAAAAGAGATAAAAAGCCTCGCATTCGTAGCGTTGTCGTCATCACAACAGCGCAGTTTAGTTATGGTACATAAGTTAGTTTAGCACACATTTCCCCGGGGGTGGCCGCCAGTTTTACCGCCTGATAACGCCCAACTTTAAAGAATCCCTCCAGACCACACTCTGCTTCAACTCAGATCCATCGTCTCGCCGTGACCGTTGGTGACGGTGAAGTCGACCGCGCCGTCGTTGCCTATTAAGCGCTTCTCCGATTCGGCCACGAACTTGACGCTGCGAGCCGAGTCGTAAAAGAGCGAGAAGCTCCTCTGGACATCCGAGATCTCCACCTGCTTCGCCCTGCGCTTGGCGCAAATCAACTGAGACGTCGTAATCAGGTTGCTGGCGTACCGCAGTCCCGCCTCCTGGCCGATCTTGGTGAGGAGCGCCAGCGCGTCGGCACTGACGTCAACCTCCTCCTCCTGTGCGCGGATGGTGAGGATCTGCTTGATCTCCTCCGGGTTGTACGTGTTGGTGTGGATGATGACAACGCGGTCGAGGAAGTCGAGGGGCAGGCCGTGGGGGCTGCGGTAGTCGGTTCCCCTGATCCGGGAGATGCCCCTGTTGCTGGCCATGATGACGACTGGTGCCAGATCGTCCTCGAGCGCGCGGTTAATGTACGAGAAGCACTCGATATCGAGCATGTGAACCTCGTCAATAAAGAGGACGCCGGGTACGATCTCGGCCTTGCCCTCCTCCTTCCACTCTCCGACCTTGGTGTTGATCTGGTCGCGGATCTCACTGCGGATCTCGCCAGTGTCTCCCGAGAACAAGGCCAAGAAGCCTTGTGTTCTCGAGTTGATGACGTCAATTTCGTGAAGGGTTACGGTATGGACCACCTCTTTGCGCTTCTGCAGCTCGCCGTCGGGGCACTGCAGGAACTTGGTGTCGACGCCCATGGCATCGTAGTCACGCGCGCGGGCATACGAGCGGCCGAGCTTGGTAATCTTGCCAGAAGATTTGTCGATGGAAACAATGTCGCCGGCCATGACGCGCTCCTTCGTCATGGCGTCAATCATCTTGGCGCCCATATCGTAAACAGCCTCCATGTCGGTCGTCTTTATTGTCAGCTTTCCCTGCTTCGCGCCGCCAGTGACACTGCGGTCGATCTGGATTTCGACAACCTCGCCCTCCATGATTTCACTCTCTTCCTTGATGCGAACGCCAATCGACTTTCGGAAGGCTTGTGTGAGAGCTTCGGTTTTGGACATTTCTAGGGAAAAGATCTCGGAAGAGGCAAGGCTGGTGAAGGGGACGTCGGGGCCGAGGGATTGGGCCATGCCCATGGCGATGGCAGTCTTGCCAGTGCTGAGACCATGTTAGTAATTAATCGCTACCTGCCAAGGTTTACGGAGCCCGGCATGACCTACCTTGGGGGACCAGCAATCAACACAGCTCTTCCTGCGATCTTGCCCTCCTTGATCATCTGCAGGATGACAGCTGCAGCTTTCCTGGCCTTTTCCTGTCCAACGAGACCTTGCGATGCGGCTCTGGGCTCCAACGTTGTGCCATCGACACCCAAGCCGCGAATGTGGGAGTGGGCGGCGATGAGGTTGAGCCCCCTCAGCTCCTTGCTCTCGGAGACGGTCATGACGGGCTACACGTCCTAATCAGCCAAGAGCTTCTTTCTGTTCGAGCTGCGAGGAACTTACGGCAGCCATCTTGAATGCTTTGTCTCGGCAGTCTTCAGTTGTCTTGATGATCGGTAAACGTAGTTGACGAATGAGACTGATCCGCTTGAAAGATGACGGATCTCTGCGAATGTAGCGCGAGGCAATAGAAGTTCTTTGGTGCTGGTCTGCTGTAAAGGTTGCGCGTTCAGAAATTTGGGAGCGGCGCTTGGCCCACGGGCGCGGCGCGGCTAGCGCTAAGCGGGAGACCTTCTTTTCCTTGGGCGGCTGTCAGCGAAGCTATTAGAGACCCATTTGCACCCGGCACCGGGTGGCGTCATGTCCAGTGTGAGGTGCATCTTACTATACCCTCAGCCTTCAGGTGTCTTGGGTAGATACCGTACAAGTGGTCAGTGACGGACGGTCGAAAACACGTGCTTGCCGACGAGTTCTTTTGGAAGAGGTGCCACGTGCTTCTAGAAAACCAGCTTCGAATATTCTGACTAGACTAGAGGCAAGCTAGCCAAATCTAATATACTCCAAATCATTATCAGACTCCAGGTATGTCCTGAGATTAGAGACGTTGTCGCCAAGAAACGATTTGAGATCAGGACCGTCATTTTCAAGCAGACCGACCAGAATCGCCTCTTCGCAGATATTTACCTTCAGTAACGCTTGACTAATTGCTTCCACCAGCTCGACCGCCCTGCATGCGATGTAACATGCTGAATATGCACCATTGGAAGCTCTCTGACCGTGGCCATGCTGGAGCTGACAATTGCCCGGGGAGACGCATCTCGACGGAGACTACGGCACACCAGCGGCCTTAAAGACCAGTCGACGATAACAGCGATACACGTACGGATATGAGCTATGGTAGGTATTGCACGTGGATGCTCCGTCCAATGTTTGCTTCCACAGGCACCTACACGTAGGTAGGTGTATAAAGGATTGAATACTGCGTACTCCGTTCCGAGCACACTGGCAAGCGGTTGACAAAAAAAGAGTAAGACGGTGATTTACTTGGTACGTGTTCAGCCCCCCACCTGGTAGGTAGCCTTACACAACACCCAGTAAAAGATCTCTGCAATTGGAGAAAAACCTACTGAGTAGTTACGTACCATAGCCTGTATATGTCTCTATAGGTAAATGCAGTAAAAAAGACCCAGTGGTGCGGCTACTGGTTCAGACCTAGCCTCAACCCAGAGGCATATGGGGGCCATAAGGTGATAGAGTGACGACGACACGACGACACACGACACACACACATACGACAGAGCAGCTAGGTACGCGAACTTACTGGCCGAGGCTGCGTGACAGTCTGCCCGTAGTGTACAGAGGGTTGTGGCTTCCATGATGTAGGGAGTACGGAGTACTAGTGGTGGCTTTAAAGTATTGAACTTATCGCAGCGGTGCTCACAACGTTGACTCACGCCGGCTGCCGGCCAAAAAAAAAAAAAAGGAGAAAAAAAAGTGGGATAATCGTACACAATACCACTACAAATCACTCGGTCGTCAGCACAAATGGCTGCTTTTTCATTGTGTGCGGTCAAGAAAAGCGGCCATTTTTCTGACGACCGAGTGCAAATGTACTCCGTATACGGACGCTACAGGCTCCGGACTGGGGTATCCACCGACATTGCCGACACCCTGCCGAGCCCCTACCCCTCCAGACCGGACAGCCCGACCATCGCAATAGGACAAACAGACTGATCGTGAGCCTTCCTTACTAGGACAGCCCGACCATCGCAACAGGACAGACAGACTGATAGTGAGCCTTCCTTACTAGCGTGATGATATTTTGCACCGAGTGCAATCAGCTTCGGCAAAGAGAGTAGAGCAGCAAACGACCGGACGATAGAACGGGACACCCCCAGACTACCTACGCATACAAGGGCAGACTACAGTAGGATCTTCGCACGATGGCACCACTGCGTTCGCATACACACATGCAGTGCAATTCGTGCGTGAGACTGACTGGTAAGTGAAATGGAAAGAAAAAGAAAGCAGTCAACGTCGTACAGCGTAGTTGAGCAAGCAGGCGGTTGACAGAAAAAGTGATACACTCAATGTTAGCGTCCACATACATTCATAGTGGTGTCGTGTATCACTTTTTTTTTACCAACCGCTTGGCAAGGAAGCGTAATCCATCCACTCGCTCACCGTTTAGTTGGACAGAATTGAAAGCAAGGGGATGCCGACTGTGCAGTTGCCAAGCACCCAACGAATGGCATCGTACGGATACTGGTATCCTGTAATAAGGTATTTTTGCTTGCGCGCCAGTCCGTCCCATTGGCTGGGGACAAATACTGGGTGCAATACTGTGCAGTATGCTATCTTGTCCCCCAGAAGAGCGAATATGCTGTGCCGCTCCTGCTCCTGCATCATGCCTTTATCACCGACGTGGCAGCTATTACAGCCATTGGAATATGTCCCAAGTAATACCCTCCCATCCCACGCCGTGGTCGGTGAAAGTATCCAGCCTTCGCTCTGGAAGTGGTCGGGGACCACAATATCCCAAACATGAGAGGAGTCGAAAGTAATCCGTAGGGAAACAATCACCAAATCACTACAAAAGAGGCTCCCGCACTTCGAAACTTCGAGGTGCAATTGCAGCGGTGGCACTTTTGGCGAATACAATCAGGTGCCAGCCGTGGCATGTGGCACCTCTTCTGCCGCGGGAACCTGGCGCAGTAGAATTACTTTCTTGACACCAGGGCGTCTGTCAAACTACGATATGGACCTGAGATATAAATGAAATGATCGAAAGCCTGCCCTATTTTTTCCAAGCGCCTGGAACTAGAGCTGTCCTGATCCATCGGGACAGGCACTTACAGGCAACTCCCACCTGCACCCAGCGGACCAACCGCGTAAATAAGTACCGGCTTACGCACCTAAGGTAGGTAGGGAGTATCCTTAAGTAGGTACCTGTTTAAGGTAGGTAGCTGCCTGTCAGACACTGGGATTTAAATTGCTTACGCAGGCAGTTTGCGCCGTTATCATCATCAGAACAAACAACTTCCACAACAACAACATTGCCGAAGTGCATTGATCTGTCGCTGGCTACCTTAAGGTATGGCATAATTCCTCCCTCTCATGCCTTCTTCCTACTTTCGAAGACCTGACACCCATCTTGACTTCTTCATCCTCTCCAACCTAACTCCAGGTAAAGTCCTCGTATTGGAACAAGCCTGAGACCTACCCGTCAAGCTGTGGCAACATTCCGCTCCCTTACTTGTACTTCATCTCACCCAACCCCAAACTCCTCTCTTGTGCTGTGCCGCCAACAGAGGGTGGCACCGTGAGGTGGAGTACCCTAGTCAGGCCTAGACAGGGAGCAAGCAGCGAGCAACTCGTTCGCGTGGGGCTTAATCGCTTCCTGAATCGAGTACAAATTCCATTTGCCCACCGTCACGGAGCGTTTCTCAAGCTAAAAGAAAAACACAGAATTTCGCCGCTTGCCTTCGCAGCCTTTGTCCTGCCTCCTACATCCTGAATTTAGCAAGAGGCGTACATTGCGCCTGTAGGCTGTTCTTTCTCATCGGGTCTCTGTCGCCCGGGTCTCGGATATTCAGCACCAAGCACGAAACGGCGATCTTCGTTTGCACAAGTACTCGGATTATGGTGTTCGCGAATGCCTTCTGGACGATCCAAACGACCGTACTGTTCATGATCTGAGTGGCAAACTTCCTCTCCGCGACATCATGTCGACGTACAGAACATCTAATTACGATCGCAACATCGGACGCGATCCCTACGACTACCACAACCGCCGCGATGGCGAACGAGACCGCCGAAGTCGTGACTACGACCGAGACCATGACCGAAGCTCCGACAGAGGTCGCGACCGCAGCCGCGACCGCAGCCGTGACCGAAGCCGCGATCGAAGCCGGGGACGGAGCCGAGATCTGAGTAGCGACCGAAGTCGTGACCGAAGTCGTAACCGAAGCCGTGATCGAAGCCGTGATCGAAGCCGCGACCGAAGCCGCGACCGGAGTCGCGGCCGCTCTTGGTCCCAGGACAGACACTCGAGATATCGTGATGGAGAGCGCTCCAACTCAGATCGCCATGACAGTGTTCGAACAGTCTCGACTAAGAAGTGTTCGCCTTTGCCCCTCAAGATAGGCAGTACAACAAACGCGCGGTCCGACCGTGCATATAATGCCTGTAAGATCAGCTGAAGCTCTGCCCTTGGGCGCTATATCTAACCAAAGCACAGCTCCGCTTGGACCCTCGATACCAATACCAGCCGCATCCGCACCGCCGGTGCTCAGGTCTACCCACAAGTCCCCTCATGTGGTGAAGATAGCAGAGGCCTTGCGAGCCGTATCGAGACGCAGCTATGAGCTCGTGGCGGTCCAACTGCAGAAGGAGGTGGTCGAGACGAATAAAACCCAAAGGGACAGGAGCAGTCGAGACTGCCAACACAAGTACGCAGAGTTTCCCTCTCTGAAAGAACAACATCAAAAGACGGAGAGAAGAGACCAAGTACAACTTGCCATGTTGACCGACAAGTTTAACAAAGCGGACAAGGAGATGCTTGGGACTGTGGAGGATATGGCCTCCAAGTTGGTAGAGGTCTTTTCTGACGTTCAGCGGGCGGAGAGCTCCGCGACCCCTGTCCGTGCTGCCACTTTGCCAGACGGCTTGGAAGGGTTGGAGGGTAGACTCACATCTCGCCTGGACCGTTTGGAGGGAACGCATCGAGAGGACATTGCAAAACAAGACAGGCGGATTGAAGACTTGATAAAGACGCTCGGCACCGAAGTGGCGCAACGTAGAGCGTTGAGCCTCGAGAACGAGAAGCTGAAGGCACGGCTCACCGCGATCGAGACAAGCTCTCGATCCATGAGTTCCACAGTCGAGAAACACAAAAAAGCTGTGGAGGCGCAGTTCGCTAATGTGGACACAAGCTCTCAATCTATCAGCACCAAGGTTGAGGAGCACACGAGATCCATGGAGCACCTGCAGGACATCATGACGACGCCTCGCCCAAACCCGAACTTACCATCACGCCCCCTTGACGCTCAATACATTGAGGAGATACGGAAGGTTAGAATGGAGTCCCGCTGCGGCTTCAATGAACTACGAGGCGAAATGTCCAAACTTAAAACCAAGCTAGCTGAGGTGGACACCATAATGTCAACCCACGATACCAAGTTGGGAGAGATGGATGCCGTGGTTTCAGACCATGACATCAAGCTAGGCGACCTGGACGCTGAGCTCATCAACGACAGCTGCAGCGCTGTCACGTCTACGCTACCGAAGTGTCAGCAAGATATCAGCGGCTTACGGTCTGACGTGCGTAAGCTCAAGTCCACCCAGGAGCGGTTTCATAAAGACGCACAACAGCTTGAACGACTTGAACACAGCCAATCTCAACTCGGATCTAGGCATGAGCAACTCAAGTCTGAACATGAGAAACTGGTGTCTGGATATGAGAAACTCGAGTCTGGACACCGTGAACTCATGTCCGAATTTCAAGAGAAGTTCGTGCCCGAGTTGGATTCCGCGAAAACCGGACTTGGCCAACTCTTTGCAGAGACCAAACAAGCCTGGTCGAGCCACGAACAGATTGTGCACCTCCTTTCTGACATGGAGACACTTCGCACAGAACAGAACAAGTTTCGGTCAGACTTGGAGGCGCCGCGCCACGACATGGCCGACAAGTCGGAGCAAGTTTCGACGAGTGTCGAAGCACTTCGTGCCAGCTTGAACGAGCTTCAGTCCGCCGTAGAGGTGTTAGGTTCAAAGATGCAACAAAAGCCTTCAGGCGACGACAGTTTTGTTCTCGCCTCGGTCCTCAAGGAGTTCAACACCCCAATTCTCAAAAGAGTCTCTGACTGGGTGGAAGAGCTGAAAAAGCGAGCTGGGGCGCTTGAGCAACAAGTCGGGACCATGCAAATAGCCCTCGACAATCCCCACTTTGTCGAATTGCTTAGCAACCTGACAACATCGGCAACTGATACCCACATTCCGGAATTGAAGGTGAAATGGGATGAGTACGATGAGCGTATCAAGGCCCTCGAGGGCGCATCGACGACGGACATTTCCAGGACGGTTGAGCAGGCCAATGCTGCGCGAGGAGATGCGACATCACGCGCCATCGAGACTCTCAAGAAGCAGATGGGGATGAACGAGCAGAGTATCAAGGGCGTCCAGGACTCTATCCAGTCGATCAGGAGCGACCTATCTACGCACTCGGAACGCATCAACGATATCGAGTCTAATGCGAAATGCATCGATGGAATTGAGACGGAGACTCAGAAATTGAGAGCCGATCTCGCTCAAGAAAGTGAGATGGTCAACAAAAGGCTTGGCGCTCTGCAACACTGTTACAAAGATGTGGACACACGGATGAACAATCTGGTGACACAGGAGTTGTTCACGCTGATCCTCCAATACATCGAGAACTATAGACCGTCCGAGGCCCAGTTGGGACAGTTGGTCGAAACGCTCCAAACGCAAGTAAGGCAGCAGGAACTGAGGCTCGTCAAAGTTGAGCGTTCCTCCGACTCCAGCTCGGGCGAGGAGCCAGCTGCCAAAAAGCGGAAATATATGACTAATGGAATGGTGGGCTTCATGAACGGCCATCACTGAAGAGGGGACGGAAGAAGCGCATACAAGTTGACTGGCAGCACGTATTACAGGACGAACGGCGCATGGGCATGAATTACGATACCACAGTGTTGAGGTGTAAGCGTGTAGGAATTAGCCATGTTTAAGGATACAAAAAAGGCTATCAAGCTGTTCTAGACTTGCGCATACTGAGTTAGTCGGTCCAGATGCTGATGCTGCATGGTAAAACTCGCGCAGAACAACTAAAATTGGTTACTGTTGCGGCGATCCGATCGGCCGACAGAGAATTAAGGTTTGTTACAGAGGGCTTCAAAGATTATCTGTTGGTTATTACCTGCTCGCTATGGACAGTTCGTCGTGTTCCCAACGTTATACACTTGGTTGCTGACTGTCCGAGCGTCCAAGCTTGGTACGTCGCACAGAGTTGGGAGGTTGTGTTGGTGAGTTCTCGGCAATTAGCCAACAGAATTGACAGTAGTCGTTGTGGGAGGCAACACGCAAGTATCAGCTGACAATTGTTCGTTTCAGTCCGTTGAGTGTAAGTTGATTGGTAAACGTCTCTCATGCATGCTGCTGGAAGAGCATATTGAAGCACGCAACAAAATCATCCACATCAGTCTCTGAGCTAATAATCAACTCGTAAAACTGGTAACCAACTTGCGGCCCGGTACGGAGTGAGGCGTCTGGCTTAGGTAAGTCTCCCTTACGATTGTGGCCCGACGTCCGACCGCGAATCAGCTCCGTTTGACACTTGGCCCCGGCCGGTGCAGCTGGCACACAATGAAGCAACCCGGAATTCACAGCAGCAGTCCACGCCTCATGTCCCGGCGGCGACGTCTATTGTTCGAGTGTGAGGTCGGTAGCGTCGTCCCTGAACAAGATGACATGCTCTATCTGGCTTCAATCGGTGTAAACTGGGAAGTATTTTGGAGCAAAGAACATATCACGAGATTCAGACTCACGGTCTACAGAAATAGACTTATCGCTGTGAGGTAAACCGTTAGGCTCAACTGCCCAGCATCTTGCTTCAGCTCGGGTCCTCACCTTCGTAGCTACCTTGCCCACATACCTACTCACCTAGGTAGGTAGGTAGGTAGGTATTCCTACCATACGCCTGACCTCCTTACGACACCAGGCGTGTACCCTGCCTTGGGGCTCCCGGCACAACTCCACCGTACGCACCAGCGTGCCTGTCTAGTACCAATGGAAGGTTCGCTGCAGGGTGAGGCAGGTAGGTACGGCGCCTACAGCGTCTGATCCAAGCCCACTATAGCAAAAGGCTCAGGTGCACCGAACGGTATCGGACCCCTACGTAAACCTGCCTGACGTGACAGCAGCCGAATTGACTTGCTGAGTCGTCCACTGTTTACCTAGAAAGCTTACACAGTACGCCTCGCGCCTCACCTGAAGGCGTCGATACCTCGTCTTCCTTACCTCTACCACATACCTTGACCCTTGTTCTCCATGCCTATCGTCGACCTGCGGCACGTCGTCCCGGCCTCTCTTTCTGACTGACTACCTTACTTCCGTACCCAATCCGACTTGCATCTAGCGCTGCTCGCTGCCTCTAGACTCTAGTAGTGTACCAGTGCTTCTTGCTTGGACACCGATACCGACCCCGTATCCGTGTCGCCTCGCCTCGCGTCGTCCATTGATCTGCCGCAGTCGACAGCGCCGCGTCGCTTCTCACTGCATCGCATCATTGCAGCACCAGACCACCTTCGGGACTTGCGCTGCAGGTCATCTGAGCTGCTGCCGTTGCTTTGCTGCCAGGATTGATGTTTGGACGCTGCCGCGCTGCTCTTACCACCAACTACAACCACCGCCGCCGCCGCCGGCAGACGAACCCCGTACCGAACCACACCAACAACTACCTACCCTTTCGATACGAAGGCTGACCCGCTTCCTCCACGAGCCCCTCGCGATACCCAGCTTCGTCGCGACCTCCATCGACCCATCCATCTGCTATCGGATCGATGCCCATCATTTGAGCACGTTCGGCTTAGTCGCGTTCCCTCGACTTTTGAGGCGTGTACAACATCTGTAGCGCTCTGTCCGAGACAGAAAACGACGGTGTAGCACCTCCCACATCACACTATCACGACATTTCTCCGTCGACCGCCCTTCTACCCCAGGCACGCCTCGACATCGACGACCATCGTCGGCGCGAACTGTCACCCACTCGGATTCCCCCCTTTCTGGGCTACGGAGAGAGCTTTGAGCTCTGCTCCGGCGCCCATTCCCCATTCCCTGCCGTCCATCCCGCTGTCGCTCATCGACCTCGCAGTGGTCGCCGCCATCGCGACTCTTTGTTGTTCGGCCTCCGTACCGACCATCACCATCGACACACAACTACCTCGCACCTTCCATCACTGCATACCTTCTCTTCATTCTGTCGTCTTGCGCTCTCGGTCGCGCTCTTTGCGATTTTCACGACTCCATGCCCCCCCAGGCATGCTAACGCTGCCAAATCATGGAAGCAGCGGCGAAGAAGGTGCAACTGCTGACCCAGCGCATCCTGCCCGATCGACCGCACAACCTATCCATTTCTCCCGACGAACGTTTTCGCGTCCCTCCACCTCAATCCAAGTTAATCGAGGAGTACAAATATCAACGTCTGCAGTACACCACCCTACTGTCCGACGCTGACCGCGGCATGCTGCTCACCCGTCCGTACTATGACATGCGCGAAGAACCCCCTAACCCAGTCGCGGCCAAAGACATGAACGCGAAGATGGAAAAGAAAGTCGTCACCAAGCTGTCGCTAAGTGATTACAAGAACAAACAGAGAAAGACATCACCGTCGCCTCACGATAATGGAGCGATACCCAAACCGGATACCTCACGAAAAGACGCGGCAGATGGCCGCAGCGACCGAGATTCGAGGAGGCCTGACACATTCAAGACCCGTGACTCTGAGTCATTAAAGGACGCAAAGGCGCATAAGCTGCGAGACGTCCATGACGAAAGGTGCGTCCTCGGGGGCCCTCCTCTCCCGTGTCCGAGTCTCAGGCGCTAACAGCATAGACAGATCGAACAGGATTGACGCAAAGTCTAGAGCACCGCAGGAGAACCATGATACCCCCGACAAGCGTAAACGGGCGCCAGAGGCTGACGGCGAGCTACGGCCTCAGAAGCGGGCAAGGCCCGAAGCCAACACCCCACTCGATGAACGGTCGCGAACACCTCGAGACGATACGCCGAAAAGAAGAGACGTGCAGCCTCTCCAAGACAGAACGCCGCAGAAGGAGGGCAGGCCAGGTGCCGCTTCGTCGCTGACGAATGGCCGTTCAGCATTGAAGGCGGCCTTTGGTTCCAACTCGAACAAATCACCAATACCACGTGCTCGAGGTGATTCCATCAACGGCAACAGGCCCAGTGCGTCTTCCAGCAGCAGAAGCAGAGCAGACACGGCGTCGTCGAGAACGACGGCGGTACCGCCGTTGCTGTCTCCGCTCCACCTGCCGAATGAATCGGAGTCCCAATCTCGAGACAAAAAGAGGCGGGAAGACCCTGTCGAGCTCCCCAAGCCTCAGAGGCCACCGAAATTAGACCCTCCTGCTGCGAAGAGACCAAAGTCTCCCCCCAGGCTACCGGCCCTGCTTTCTCCTACACTCCCCCCAGTGCTCGAGGAAGAACTGGCTAGGATCAAGAGCACGCCAGTCAAAGGTTCTACGCCAAGCCGAAGCCAAAAGCTCCTGCCACCCGATTCTCCTACAAGTAACAAGAGGCCTCACGTTCCGCAAAAAGAGGAGGAGGAGGAGCGGAAGGAGTCAAGAGACAAGACCAGCGACAAAGCACCCCGGCTCATAGTGACGATAAAGTACCCCAGGAAGCTCGCCAAGCGGGTCCAGCGGCTGACAGCTCTACCGCCCAAGAAAGACCTCGTTAAGAAGGAAAGGTCCGTCAGTATAGAGCCTCCAGCACCGCCCCAGGCAAGAAAGCGCCCGATCGGTAGCGCCGAGAATGCTGTTGATTCCATCGCCGTTAAGCGCCCGAGAACATCCGACATTACCAGCTCTGTCAAGCTGGCCGCGCCTTCGACGCCTCTCAACGCCAAAACGGCCACTTCGATGTCCAGAGTGGCTTCGAATAACTCGGTCAACACTCCAGGAGATGGCAACAGCCTAACCCCTGCAGCTCCTCCCTCGGCAGACCGAGAGCGACCACAGGCGAGAGAGACGGGTCGTGAGCCAGCCAACCCGGCCAAGATTCACAAGTTGCGCAATCGCTTTGCGCATTATCGCAACATGGGAACAAAGCTGAAGCACGAACGCGACGTGATTCTCGAGCGCAAGAGCAGTGACCGCGGTATACGTACGGCAGCGCTGGACGGAAAGATGAGCGTGATTCTGACACTGGAAGCCGCCTTGGCCTTCATGCGCGGTTTTGGAGCGGTGGGCGAGGCACGCGCGATAGAGTGTAAGGCGCAAGACGTCAAACTGTGGACCAGCATCATTCCGATGATGAACGTGACACGGCACGAGTTGCGCAAGTGTGGGCCCATGGAAGCGTTATTCTGGCAGCTGCAGGCCGTCATTCAAGAGGAGAACATCAAATGTTTCTGGTCGATCGACGCCACTTCCCAAGGGACCCAAATCGTCCTCCACGAGAGAGACCGTTTGCGCACGTGGAAAGCGGCCGCAGAGTGCATCGAAAGAGTCGCCGACGGCCCGATGCGCGCCAACATGGGTCCATGGACGATGGTGGAGGACGCCATTGGCATAGCATTCAAGATGATGCGCCGCTGGGCTCATGAAGAGCATGTTCCATGGCGCCCAGAGTTCACCTTGGAACCCGCCGACGGAACGTCGTCATAGGAAGCCGACGAAGATGGCGGCGGCGACAACAACGACATGGACGTTGATCACGAAGTCAACGTTGCCAGTGGTGACGGCAGCAGCGACGACACCCACACTGTCGATGGCGACAATGGTGAGAACGAAATCGAAGGCACCGACGGCGGAAGCAGCGAAGCGGCCATGATACAGGCCGATTATGCCTTGGCGTTGTCTCTTGCGGACGTGCCTCACTCCCGATACCAACTCCGGAGGCGGGCCAGGGCATGAGGGGCATTATGGCCCTTGCTGATGAACATGTATTATGAACCTTTGTTTCCCCCGCCGCAAACCTCATGGCGGTGGCAGGAAGCCAGAGGCGATTTTTGAGATGAACAGCGAGGCATCTCTCGCGGCTGTGTCTCTTTGTGTGTGCGTGTCTCGAGTCTTGCACGACATGCCCTCAGTGGGACCATCATTTCTGTCGATGCCTCACGAACGAACTTTCCTTGTTCCGACTTGTCAGATTATCATCCTCGTCGCGAGCTCGCCTCTCCGTCTCCCTCTCATTCCCTCTCATCCCCTCGACAACAAACACATACACACACAAAAGAGACTTCATCTGTCACTTCGAGCCTGGCGTTGGACGGTGGGGAGAGGTGGAAACCATGGCTGCGTATGATTTGTGTCTTTTTTTTTGCCCACCCTCTCTTTTCCTTTTCCTTTCTCTTCTCTTTTTCTTCGTTTTGTGTACATGAAAGATATCCCCCCGTGTGTGTTTGAGTAGCTTCTGGATTTTGCTCCCTCGCGGGTAAACCATATGTGTGTAGGAGAAAATTGGAGAGGATCTTTGCGGTTCTCCCCCACAGAGCAGGCAGGCAGACAGGCAGACAGACGGAAGACGGCACGATTGCAAGGGGAATACCATGGCTTGATATACCATGCGGCAGACAAAGGACGGAGGATTGGGGAGACTGTTGAGGAAAAACTCTTCAAGTAGGAATCCTCCTATCAATTGAATCCAAACAAGTTAAACAGAATGCGTCCATCTCGGCTCGTGTTTGCAGTATTATCTGATGTGACATGGCAATTGCGATGGCAATCTCGATGCGTTGACGTGGGGTGGGGTAGGGGTAGGTCGGAGTAGCAACCCCACCCCGCATGCGCGACCCCTCACTCGACAGCAAGCAGCAGCAGCAGCAAGCAGTGGTCTGAGCAACGACGAGCAAAAACACATTGGTCGTCACACGTTTTGAGATAAGACCACTTTGGCGGCATCGTTGCACGTAGCCAAAGACGCGAGCAAGGTGTGATGGGTAGGCATGATCTATTTCATAGAAGTCGTAAGGACATGTAGCTTGGGAGTTTTTTCTTAGGTAAAGACACAACCATATTCCTTCCCGGCCTTTGTGACTCGCGGTCATCGTCGCCCTCCCTTCTGAAAGACTTGCCCATCTTCCGATTTTACTGATTTTGTTGGTCGTGTCTTTGATCTCATTAATGGACTTTTACGGTCCCGTTACTTATCATCAGCGTCCTCCAGTGCTCTGCACATTTACTTGGAGGCATCGACCTTGGCGACGTGGGCCAGGAGGTCGAGGACACGGCGGGAGTAACCCCACTCGTTGTCGTACCAGGAGACCAGCTTGACAAAGTTGTTGTTCAGGGAGATACCGGCCTTGGCGTCGAAGATGGAGGAGTTGGGGTTGCCGATCATGTCGGTGGAGACGACGTCGTCCTCGGTGTAGGCCAAGACGCCCTTGAGGGGACCCTCAGCGGCCTCCTTGATGGCCTGCTTGATCTCGTCGTAGGTGGCACCCTTCTCGATGCGGGCAGTCAGGTCAACGACGGAGACGTTGGCGGTGGGGACACGCATGGACATGCCGGTGAGCTTGCCGTTGAGCTCAGGAATGACCTTGCCGACAGCCTTGGCGGCACCAGTGCTGCTGGGAATAATGTTCTGAGCAGCAGTGCGGCCACCACGCCAGTCCTTGGCGGAGGGACCGTCAACGGTCTTCTGGGTAGCGGTGTAGGAGTGGACGGTGGTCATGAGACCCTCAACGATGGTGAACTTGTCGTTGATGACCTTGGCGAGGGGAGCCAGGCAGTTGGTGGTGCAAGAAGCGTTGGAGATGACGTCGGCGCTGCCGTCGTAGGACTTCTCGTTGACACCCATCACGTACATGGGGGCGTCGGCGGAGGGAGCAGAGATGATGACCTTCTTGGCACCGCCCTGGAGATGGGCCTTGGCCTTGTCGATGGTGGTGAAGACACCAGTGGACTCGACGACGTAGTCGGCGCCAGTCTCCTTCCAGGGAATGGCAGCGGGGTCGCGCTCAGTGTAGAACTTGACCTTCTTGCCGTTGATGACAAGGTCGTTGCCATCCTGGGCAATCTCGCCGTTGAAGATGCCGTGGGTGGAGTCGTACTTGAGCATGTAGGCCTGGAGATGAAAGTGTTAGCGGGTGTACCGTCTTCACTGACTGCCATCGATCACTCTGGCTGGCAACTCTCGGAATCCCGAGGCATCATTGCGGCGTGGTTTCCTCGTTTAAAGTATACCACCAGCACGCTCAAAAGTTTTGTTGCAAGCCGTAATGCCAGAGATCCCGGGAAGAGGAATGATTCTACTTACAGCGTACTTGGTCTCAATGAAGGGGTCGTTGACGGCAACGATCTCGACGTCGGGGTGCTCGACAGCGTTGCGGAAGACGATACGACCGATACGGCCAAAACCGTTGATGCCAACCTTGATGGGAGCCATTGTGTCTGATTGAATATGTGGTGTGTTTGTGTCTGTGAAGGTGACGAGAGTCAGTCGCGTTCCGAGGCAAAGTGAGACGATGATGGCGAGGTTTGAACGTCGGCGGGGTCGCCCATTGACGTGGGAGGTGGGGTGATTAAGGCAAACGGGATGTTGTTGGAGCTATGCAGAGCCGTAGCTTACCTTGAATAGGTATCACGTCGGATTGTTCGACGAGATCAGAGATGGATGTTTGTGAGGATGGGAATTTTCAATGACAGAAGGAAGAGAAGAGAAGGACGGGATGGAGGGGTGGTGGAAGGGCGCGCGAGATATAGTAAATTTGGTTGAGGGAAAGATGGTGGGGTGGTCTTTCAACGCAAGGCAAGGCAAGGCCAGACCAGACCGTGGGCAGTGGCAGCAAGTACTCGTAGCACCAACCAAGGGGAAGGAGCCACCGGGCAATACCCTTCACTCAGGTACTACTTACGTGCAAGCAGACGCTTGGCACTGGGCAACGGAGCAGACCTGACGCAAGTTAGGGAAGTACCAGGTAGGGGCACTCCGCAGGGGGGTGACTCGCAAGGTCGGTCGGTGTTGATACGCGATGAAATGGACATGACCGGCAGACGGCGGCCGGTGAATGGATGAGTGACACACACTTTTTGTCAGGCAGGAGTTCGTTCCATAACGCGTGTCTCGTACACATCTACCTCGATTAGTCCCTCTTTACACCATGAATTGACATTTCCCCCTTGTCGTGGCTTCCCATCCAGTCGCTCCGAGCAGGTGCGTCTTTTTACAGCCAAGGCGGGGCATTGAGCGGGAAGGCGCTGATGCCCAGAGTGGCGTTAGAACGATACAGCGTACCCGCCTCTCTCTCACCTCTGTTTTCTTCTCAGATACCCTCCGGGTACATACGTGGTGTACGGAGTACCGTGAATCGCATTGTCTCATCGGACCTTGCCCAACTCGCTACTGTTGCCATGGACAAAGTGGATTTCGATGAGAGGTGTGTGAGTGCGTTCGATGTTGACCTGACGGTGATGGTGGTGGCGGCGGAGTCGGCGGCGGCGGCAGTCCCTTTCCTCACCACTCCGAATTCGACACCTCAACTACCCTTACCTCACCTTAAGTACTCACTGTCCGTGCTCTTGCTTCCATGTCTAGCTTCATGCTCACCCCTCCATTCGGATATCTCATCATGAGCTGGCACTACGTAGTGTAGTTAGTCCATTACTTGGATGTTTCGCCGAGTATCCTCAGAAGTCCGACATTACATCAATTACCAGCCCTCACCTCATTCTCTGACGGGGAGCGGTATCACTTCACTCAGACCGGACCGACGAGTCGAGCAAGCAGGCATTCTCAGAATCAGAAAGTGAGGTATGGAGGGGCAAGGAGGGGCAGCTTCACATTCCCTGACTTTCTAGCAACAGCGAAGAGAAAAAAAAAGTCAGCTACGACACACTGGACCTATCCCTGGTCCCCTGTGTGGCCTGCGGCGTGCCCCTCGTTACATCACTCTCGCAGCTTACCCCCGGTTGACATCAACAATGTCCGACACCCCCGTCGCCTGCGGCCTCTCTGATTCTGTTTCTCTGAGATTATCACTGCCACCGGGCCACGCAGCCAGCGACCCACGCCTGAGCTCTGGCGCCTTCTGCCATCCTCTCACCGTTCCAGTTTAACCTGGTGGATTAACATGCTTTTATTATCCTCCTCAACTGGATTCAAGACACGACATGCCACAGGGTTCAAACGCCTCACCTCTCACCATCCCGCCAAACAGACCTCCTACCCCAGGACCCCGGCCACCCGCTCTTGCAAAGCTTCCCTTCTGAGTCGGAGCGAGAGATACGAAGAGAAAAAAAAGTCACCACCGGCCTACTCCATAAATCACGCAGTGCTCCATCGCTCATCCCGCCAAGCTCGACTGAGTCCAGCTCATGAAACCCGTTGCCTGGAGCATGCGGCACCTCCAGCCTCGACTCCCACTTGTCTGATTCGAGTGTCTGGTCGATGATGGGCGAGAAGGGCCGTTCACGACTCCGTTCTCGGTCATCCAATATTGGCCCGCTCCTGATTTGGATCCGACATCCGGCCCATGATCTTCTCTCGCCGACCGGTGGAAATGAAATGGTTGTGCACAAGAATAACCATCCGAACGCTTCCAGTGCTTTTTTTTTCGGATGCTGTCACAGATGCCCATGAAAATAAGTACCTGAAAAGTAGTTCACATCAGTCAATCCTGCCGCTTGGGCTTGGCCTGCTGCTGGCCTGCAAATTCGGTCCATCAAAACAGGGCTGGGGCCATGCCATTCAGCTAGCTGTTGGTGGGGTCAGAGATCTGCCTTTTGACTCCCCTAACCCAATGAGCTAGCACATCAGCCCAGTTGGCCCGATATGCCGGAGCATCACGGCTTCATCGGCCCTTGAAGCTCCTGGCTTCGCCTATGTTCGTTTCTGAGGTCCCGATCGGGTCCGGACTGACGATACCGCTGCCGAGGATACCCGTCGACGACAATACCGCGGCCTTGTTGTTTACCGCCCGGGACTGCGTATCGCCAGGCGCCAGGCAGGAGGCGGCACGGCCAAGGTTGGATCATTTTTGCATGGTTTGAACATCCATCGACCTGGCATGATATGACTCTACCGTCACTTTCCCACCACTGATACCGTACGACATGTACCCCTGAGCCACATTCTGGTTTGACTGCTCTACAAGTACTCCATACAAGACGTATATTCCTTTGCTCGGCCTTACTCTTCAGCCAACCCATTAGCTCCCGTGAAACCAGCCGAGACTTTGTACATCTGAGGGGCAAGTTCTGTCAGATCATGAGACCTTGAGACTGCTTACATGTATCTATGGCTTTCCAATTTGACATGTTCAAGTGCGCAAGTCTGTGCCCTCTGTCCTCATGGGGCTCGTAAGATGTCGCTGCTCGGCTATCCCTATCATTATAGCCGGACGTTGCAAGTCCTCCGCCATCATACATCATATCAGGGTTGCCAGGGTCTTTCAACTTACATGGAGCACGGCCACGGGAAGTATACGATGTAGTTGTCGTCCATCGTGCTGGGCCCCATTTGCCCGCCTGCCGCCCCCGGAATGATGCGCCATCGTCGAGGTTCGACCCGAGTTACCCCAGATTTCCGCTCCGGTTCCTCCCGACCACCGCCCCCTCGATGCCGTACATGAGCTACAATTTTTTTGCCGAACCGGGGTACAGGAACCCTCGCGTGCCTGGGGAGATCTGGAACCTCGTCTCATCTGGCAGGATTAGCTCCCAGAGGCACTCTTCAACAAGCACCAGGGGTTCGTGTCCAGCTCCAGTGGGGTCACTTGGCAGCCCGCGGCACGAGAAGCGGGTGGTTGCGGGCGTGTAAGTCGGGAACGTCGTCAAACCTCTTTCCAAACTCGGGTCCAGCACGTCGCAGTCCACACTCTGGCTTGCATAATCTGTGGGCTCTGGCTGTGTGGCGGCTACTGCGGGAGGCCTCGTGCTGGACCAGCAGCATCGTCACCGTTGGCAACTCGAGGGTCACGATGTTGACTGTCGGCTACGAGGTGGCATACAGCCTCGTTATTGGTCAAGGGTGTAAATTGTGCATGGAGACCTCGTCCATGTACTCCGATTTACTTTGACTGTAGGCATGCTCGAGACTATCGATCTTGATAAGATCTAAGTACAGCCGCGGCTCAAGCTCATCAGTACCAAGCCTCGGTGAAGCAATCTTTCACCTCGGTGGGCCGTCTGCCACACCGACGAAAATTGCCCCGCCGTCTTCGACCTTCCATGGGTTTGGTATCCGTAAACTTGACGTAACAAGGAGCAGCGACGTTGACCCACCTCGTCGGAGCAATCGACTGCCGCATTATTAATGCAAGCTGCGAGTTGTGCTGTTGTGCGCCTTCTATTCCAATGCATGGCAGTCAGCATACGCTAATTACTGCACAACGCCGATGGAGAAGACCCCCACGCTCCTGGATATCTTATCGCCGATCACCTTGAGACCGAGGTATCGGCGAACACTGGAGGTTGTCTCAACCTCACCACAACATCACGTCACGACTTGCCACCTTGATGTCTGTTCTGAAGGCCGCAGCTCACTCTGCACTCAAATGTTGGTGCTGAACAAATTCAAAGAAGGTTTCAAATCACCGACGCTGTTCAACACGAGCGGCTAAATTTTCAGCCGTCTGTCGCAAGATTCTCAGGACTACAGTCCAGTGCGATTCAGCAACTTCAAAGTGGTCAGGAATATTGCCAGAAACGGTACAATTGTAGAGACAACTCGGAGAGATGGTGCTAGAAGGGTGTGGCATGGACAGGTAACCCACATGATGCAATATGAACATTATTAATATGTCACCCAGGGAGCCCGCAACCGCCGTTCCTCTGCAGCGGCGTTTAGCATCACTGTCGTACAATTCGACTCCATGGCCGTGATCCCCGCGCGGTCCGCGGCTCTCCACGGCGATGAGTGATTATGATGTTGTTGACTGGGGTGTTCTCTGCGGAGTACATAACCAGGTGATGCCAATGTTGTGAAGTGGGAGATAATAAATGGACTTCTAACTTACAACAACACTTGGATACTAAGACAAATCATCACTACATTCAACCGCAAACCAAGACCGTACATTCGTCAACCACAATGGCCGCTTCAACCCAAACCCTCCTCATCACGGGTGCCAACGGCTTCATCGGCACCCACGTCGTGAGCCTCGCCCTGGAACGCGGCTACAAGGTCCGCGCAACCGCGCGCTCAGCCTCCTCCCTCGACAAACTCCGCAACCTCTTCCCTGACGCGGCCTCCTCAGACCGCCTCACCTTCGCAGCCGTTCCCGACATCGCCAAGCCCGACTCGTACAAGGACGCCCTCGCCGGCGTCACGGGCATCATCCACACCGCCTCGCCCTTCATCATCGACCCCAAGAACAACGAGTCGGACCTCTTGCAGCCCGCCATCAAGGGTTCCATCGCCGTCCTCGAGGCCGCTCAACTGTACGGTCAGCAGGTTAAGCGCGTCGTCAACGTCTCGTCCTTTGCGTCCATCATCGACATGGCGCAGGGCTACAGACCGGGCTACACGTACACCGAAAAGGACTGGAACCCGATGAACTACGAGGAGGCGTCTAAATCGGACGACGGCGCCATGGTGTACTGCGCCTCCAAGGGGTTGGCGGAGAAGGCCATGTGGCACTGGATGGGCGAGAACCAGGCCGTCACTTTCACGCTCGCCAACATCTGCCCTCCGTGGGTGTTTGGGCCGTACGTGGGCGAGCCCAAGCTCGACCACCTCAGCACGTCGGTCGGGTTGCTGTGGAAGCTGATCGATGCCAAGGACGTTCCGCCGATTGACTTTGCGGGCTACGCCGACGTCCGCGATGTTGCCGAGGCGCTCATCAAGGGCATCGAGGTCCCCGAGGCCGGCGGCGAGAGGTTCCTGGCGGGAGGCCACTTTGACTGGCAGACTGCCGCCGACATTCTCAGGGAGGAGGTCCCCGAGGCCAAGGAGAGGATTCCCGAGGGCAAGCCCGGGTCTGGAAGGGACCAGGAGGTGTATGCCATTGACGGCAGCAAGGCGGAGAAGGTCTTGGGTCTGAAGTACACGCCTCTGAAGGATACGCTGAGGGACGCTGTTCGTCAGCTTTTGGGGGCTGAGAAGGCATCCACGTCTGCTTGAGCTTGTCCCTAATTTGTTCTTTTAGAATTCTTTCATAACTAGCGAAAGCGATGACAACTTAAACGTAATATAGACACTGAATTTGAAGCCCAATGCTTAATTCTCATTCATATCCAAGCTTATCCGCTTCCCAACCCAAGGCACGTCGCTTGCTAAATCCAACTTGTTCAAAGACATTTATTCAAAGACATGCGCCAAGATTTCGTCAAACAACCGGCCCTCAGTTACCCGTAGGACTAACGTCCCAGATTTCCGAAAAGACATCGTCATCCGCAGCGAGCGGCCTGTGCTCCATGGTGCTGGCGATTCTCGTCGAGACCGCCGCGTCGTACTTTTCCGCAACGAAGGCGTACATCAGATCCAAGCTGGCAGTCACCTGGCGAATCGTGTCAGCGAGACCATCAACCCAAGCAGGCTTCTACGAAAGAAGACTCACACCGGACAAAGACCAAATGTTCCCGTCTACAACGTACCGCGCCGGCGCGACCCATTTCACCTCGGGGCCGTAGGCTCTAATCACGTCCCAGGCGCGCTTATTCGTCGTGGCGCGCTTCCCGTCTAGAATTCCCGCCCTGGCGGCGAATGCCGTCCCGGTGCAAATCGTGATGAGGTACTTGACCTTTGGGTACGTCCTCTTGACGTACTCCACCACGTCCTCGCCGCCAGCGGCGCGGGCGCCAGGTCCTCCGGGAACGATGAGCACGTCGAGGTTGACGTCGTCGGCAAACGTGGCCGTCGGCGTGATGATGGGGTAGAAGGATGAGTTGGCCTTGTTGAGCGTCGGGTTCAGGGGGTCGACGATGCCGGTGACGACGGGGTCGAGGGTTGCGGCGATGAGATGGAGGTTGAGATGCTGGGAGAGGGAGAGCAGCTGGAGGATGTCGAGGGGGCCGTAGACGTCGACCATGTCCAGGCCCGGGAAGAGGATTGCGCCATAGTTGACTGGCGGCCTGTTCGAAGCGCAGCTCGTTCCATTGCGGCGGGCGAGGGCGTTGCCACTGACGAGAGACATGGCCGCTGCCAAAAAGCCAAAAATGGTGAGCTTCATTCCGGACTGGACGTTAGGGGCCAGATGGAGTCTTTTTGGAAGCTGAAGTAGCAAGTGAGAAGTCCGTAGGAGTGATCGCCCTGGATCAACCAGAGAGAAACCCAGTAGAAGTAGAAGGAAAGAAGAGAAGTTGGTGTATGGCACTGGGCTTTTCGTTCTCAAGAAAATGGGCATCCCGCCAGTTTCTACATTTGCTCAGGGGACATCATGCTTTTATACATGGTCAGACATAAAGAGACCAACCAACTCATCTCCAACCTATCCTTGCAATACCAAGGCCAAGCAAACTGCCCAGTTGACTCCTGGGCCCACGAGCATTTGCAGCTCTGCAGCTCGATCTGCTATATATCAGCCCCTCTATCCCGAGCTAAAATGTGAGAGTTTAGCATCCGCGATTCTTCAAGCACCATCTCTACGACAGATTCCTCCGTCCAGGACGGAGAAATCTGTCGCTGTTTGAGAATGTCTAAGGCTGAGCAGATTCGAGCACGTTCTCGATGGCTTTGGTTCCGTGGTTGCCTAGTTTGCTTTTCTTATTGTAAGCTGCATGGATTCATATAGTCTAGGCGGGCGGCTGACATGGGTATACAGAAGAAAATGTGTTTGCCATTTTCGCAAACCATATTTGGTTTGATCCGACAAGGGGGATCGGAGGAACGCCAAGTAATAGTCAGATATTGAAAGGGATGCTGCGGCAGGGGAGCCTCCGAATTGCCTCGTGGGATTCGCGCCAAGCATTTTAACATACCCACCCGATGTGGGTAGGCGGCAGTCCCTTCAGCTGAGGTGTCACGGGAATTAAACACTGGTGATTGAGTCTTGTATTTCCGAGCTCTGGATGTTTCGGTTATTCAAGTAGACAAGCCTGGGTTTTGGTGTTGTAGTCGAAGCCATGAGACGCTAGCAAGCTAGGAGGGTAAATCATTCGCTGCGAAGACAGGGATGAATAAACAGGGGTTAAATATAACAAAATGTTGGCAATAGCTGGTCTTGACTTGTGGAAAGGAGCTTTGGCGGTGTTGCCTTTTCGATTGTGGGAGCGATCTGGGACGCAAGCCAAGACCCTGAACAAACAGCTTCGCTGCAGCTTGAAAAGCCCCTCCAAAGACAGAGGAATCGTTGGCGGCGGTGACTGACGTGAGTCGGGACTTCGTGGAAAGGCAGGTCGGGATTGCAGGGGGGCCAAGTCGAAGGATCGGGTTGAGATAAATGACTGGTTGGGTGTGGGTAAGGTAGTTACCCCTCCGAAATCCTTCGGGCAGGTAGACGGCCACAGCGCCTGATCCCGACCTCCGGACCCACATCACGGAGCACTTTCGGGGCTCCGTCCGAATGGTGTGGGGCAGAAGCGTCGGGACCCCTTCGCCGCAGATATATAAGAAGATCTAGAGGATTTGGCAGCCCAAAGCTTATTTTCCTCAACCCGTACGGTCTTTGCCGTTTGTCTTGGCTTTTCACGTCCGTCTTGATATTTCCCGAGGTGAATTTGTTGAACCCGGACGACCGCATCGTCTGATTCACAGCCTCTCCAAGTCGACGTCCGTCTCCTGGCTCTATCGCTCTTCATTTCCTTGTCAGTATTCCTGTACAAACACGGAATGGTCTACTGGAAGATTGATTCTCCTGCCACCCCGGACTCACCGTCACTTGTACACCACAATTTCAAGGCCAGTACAGAGGAGAGGACATGGTCTGCTTGAAGCTCTGCTGCGTCAACGTCCATATGTCACAACCAGTACCTGGAAAACCTGCAGTACTGGTTTTAAAAATCATATATATAGTACTCTGAATGAAAAGGATCGCCTGTGGTCAGTTACTCTTCGTGGGAACTTGACGTCAAGGGATATCTGCAGCTCGATCTGAGGTGCTCCCTCGGCCTCGGATCTTTCGGGTTACGGTGAGTTGAGCATAATGGGCCAAGCTACCTATCTACTGGCCAACTTGGTGGCCTTGATGATGCTGGGTCATGCGACCCGTGGTGGCTGGCCATGCCATTCGTCACAATCGCCCTGATGTACATGAAATGGCCATCGCGTTGGCTGGTGCCGCAGACATATTTGAAGGAGCCACAGTTTTCAGTAGATTTTGATTCAGCTCTGTCGTCCCTCGTCTACGGGCAAGTATTCTTCTCGTATACTGAGGATATGACACTAGAGGGCGAATGCCAGAAAAGAGCCAGCCGGATTTCCAGAGCCCTACATACAACCTTTACAGCTCGGTGTATCGCGTCACGACGGTCCTGGAGTTTCGATCGATCTTTACTTGCAACAGAAGAAGTGGAAAGCGCCGCATCAACAAAACTCCGCAACAAGTCACGAACTCGCAAGGCTTCTCGAAATCTTCCTATATCAAGACAAAATCTTTGTGGTATTTCACTCTCCATCGGACAATTCGAACCCGCTTCGAATGTGTGCATGAGGCTCTCCAGAGGAGCCGACCCACGTGCATCCCAGATATTTGCGATGAAGTACCAGCCTTGACTACTTTATGGTATCAACTGCTTCCCTTCATAACCCCGACACCTTTGGTCACTCGCAGTGTATTCCATACTTGTCAGAAGATGACGAAGAGAGTTTGAAAAGTCTCTACATGAAGATGAAACGTGGGAGCAAGGCTATAGAGTCACCCGTCTGAGCACGAATTGAAGTAGACTTGAGGCGCAGCCTTAGCTCAGCTATGGTCTTGGGCTCTTTGTGTGCAGCTTCGAGTCTCGTATGCGCCTTAATTAAGGCCGTAGCCCCATAAGAAGGCTGGCAGTAACAATTGTCCAGGGTGATCCCACCTCTCGCGCGTGTGTCCTCACGTAAAGACAGCTTGAAATAGTTGCATCATTTTTCCATGTTCTGACTTGTTAATGATCTGAGGCTTAATACTGCCGAGAGCTTAGCTTCGATTGCTTGCCAACTGAAACAGGAAACTCGGGAAATGACGTTGGTTTAATTGTTTTTTGGAAATAGTGTATTGCTCAAACGAGTGCTGTCGCCGTTATGGGGCAACTGCCACGATCGACCCGGGCTTCACCACAAAAGGCACGCGTCAGGCGTAACAGCTGCGGCAACTTCGTATCTACCTAGAAAGCGTCCTACGATTTCAAACGTAGTCCGCGTGAAGAAAATTCTCACATAAACAGACCATGAAGCTCGTTGATCCTCCGGTGAGGCCACAAACCCTGCCACCAACAGACGAAGAAGGAAGCTCTCGCCTCAACGCTTGCCTTTCCTCCCCACTGGTTCCGTAAGCAACGTACGAGCATACGAATGTTACTCTCGTGTGCCTTACAAAAGGCTCACAGTACCAACATCTCGAGATTTTCTGTCAACGTGTGTGTTCATGCCATATTCCGCACCGCTAACTTGGTGAGCAGGTCGAGTATGAGCCCCTCCGTCGAAGAGACGGACCCTCGAGCGCACAAATTCAGCACTACGCGCATTGAATATCTGTCGTCTGCCATCTCCATCATCTGCGTATCATGGCTGGGTGAATACGCGAGTGAGAAGATTGGCTCTGCAGATGAAAGAAGCCTCCGACCCAGCGAGCCACCGCTCCCGCGCCCCATGCCCCCCACGAACAACGGATTCCCAAACTGACGCTTCAGTTGTCAAACTTTCACGGATTTGAGATGTGGAGCCGCTCTATATGAGTATGGTCACGGCTGGTTAGATTCATGACCACATGAGATACGTCGCCATCGTGACAGTCAAAGGCATTGGCACCTCCTCCCTCCATACGCACAGAATCATCAATCGATAGCGGAGGAGATTCCATGACGTGAGATTCCATGACGTGAAAATGTCACCCAACATGTACCAGGCGAATCCGCGGATGCAATTCGTGTCCGTACGGCCGCATCACACCTATGTAAGCCGCTGCGGTAAACATCAGACAGTGTCGTGAACAGAACCGCGATCCCCTTCTCGCGGAGATTCAAAGGCGTTTTGATGAAACTGGAGAATCTCTCAAGTCGAATTGAATTCACTCATTCTATGATTAACAAGCGACCCACGACACACCACCTCGTTTTCTATAATTAGAGATTCCTCTACCGGTATTATGCCCAGCATTCCAGCGTGCCGAGCTCTAAACCTCTACCTAGTTTCGCATAACCAAGCCGAGAATGCCTCCAAGAACGCCCCGTACACGCTTCGGGTTCTCGAGAATACAAGTAAAGACGACGGCCGTGCTGGCCGCAAAGACAAGCGTCTCCCTCCACTGCTTGTCCATGCTGTACCTCCGCGGCAACAGCGTGGCCATGGCCCTGGGCGCCACGAAAAGCGCCATGTCCTTTTGGCGACTCCGGGTTTCGACGAGCACGCTCCAGCCGCAGAGGAAGCACCCCGTCCCCACGCAGAAACCGCCGTCAATGGTCTGCCTGGCGGCCCTGTGCTTGCCGATGACGTGCGGGCCGAGCCTGGTTCGCGCGAGGCAGACGCCGTAGTAAAACAGCGTAATGTACGTCCCGAGGAAGGCCGAGGACCGAGAGGCGGAGAGCAGAGCCCGTACGAAGCTCTTGCGGTTGATGGGCCCCCTTACGAGGAGCGCCACGCTCAGCGGGAGGTACATGGCCATGGACCACTTCCAGGACCGGCAGAAGCGGTTCAGCGCGTGGACTTCGCACGACGGACCGCAGCCCATGTGGACCATTTCGCAGGGGATGGGGATCGACTTGGCCGGGTCGCCCCATTCCATCGGCCAGTTGTACTTCTTGCACATGCCCTGCAGCAGCTCTGCGTGGCCGGTGTCGACGCCGTACTTGAGTTCCCCGCGGCGAAGCCTCTGAAGTGCTTCGATCAGCCGCATGTCGACGTTGGCCGCGGAGCTGATCCATTTATTGTAGGCAATGGGGAGTCTCGAGGGGTTGTAAAACCACGCCCACATGATCAGAGCACACGATGAGACGAATAGGCACGGGTCAGTAAACCTGCCGATGAGGGACTCGACCTAGGAAGTGTGAGTGGAAGCTGGCGACCAAAAAGGGATGTGGATGTCATACTCTGGTCCATTTCCCTTGGACTTCGCGGCGCACACGCCGGCGGGTCCAGACTTCTCCAACCAAAACGTCCAGCGCTCGGGTGACGGCGAAGAGGGTAAGGTCGAGCGTCCGTCCGGCGTATCTGACTTCCTTATGCTCCACGCCGGGAGGGCTATCCGACTTGACTGGGGCTGATTCCGTGAACCCGGAACTCTTTTTTGACTGCAAGAGCTGCAAGCTAAGCCAAGCGGCAATGAATGTGGCGCTGCATCTCGCGAGCCTGTGCAGCAATTAGATGACAGTCAGAGCCGACGCCTCCTCGGTTGACTGTGAGGTCGACAAGTGTGAATCGGCGAAACCACCCACCTGACGCGCGTTGCCTCACTCAGACTTTTGGCTGTCCGTTGGAAGAGTCGCCGGAAAGGTTCCTGTCCACGATTATTAGCAGGGTTTGAAGCAACGTGGTTTCAACAAGGCTGCAGAGTTTGCAGTGCGCGAGCAGTCTGAATGCGCGCAATACCAGAGGTTCCCAGCCAGCTAACTCGAGCGTAACAAGTAAGAAACCTCAGGACTATCGGGGCGATCATCTGATCAGGATAAGGCTGACGATCGAGATAGCGTTTACGCGCGCGCATGTCCCAAACGCTGCTTTGCTGCTCGGGTGAGGCGCCTAGCCTTGCTGAGGGCATCATGATACAGGGGTTTGGATATACAGCCACAACGAACTCAACGTGTGTATAAACGGACTAACCTCGAGAAGCGTACTACCCCCAACTATTACGGCACAGAATGTTGGAAACCGTTGCGGGTCTAGGCCTGCAAAAACGATGCGCCTCAGTGACGCCACAAGACCCGCGCATTGCTGCTGCTGGTCTGTAGAGTTTTTCCGACGCCTCTTGGTGATGTATTGCATCAACAAGGTCAACACCCTCGGCGCAACGACGGAAGCATAACCCAGCAGGTAGGCGCGCAACAGGGGCCGAAATATCGGTGGCACTCCCCGGAAGTCGAGCAGGTCATTGCGACGTATTTGCATCTGACTCCGAGGTCCCATTGTAGACGGCAGAGGGGTGATAGAAGCCGCGAGGCTTCCGTGTCACTGCCGGGACGCGAGCTGGGAACCGTTCCTAAGCCAGAGGTCAGCAACCCGTATCGACCTGGATGGAGACGTGTGTCTGTGCGCCCGGCACACGTTGACGCAACGGTATCAAGAGTGACGTTGGCCTACTTGCTACTTGGTCGAGAGGGTAGTGGTGGGATGAGACTTTGGCGGGATAGGTTTTGAGGAGAAAGATGTGGCTGAAGGCACGGGGTGCTACCTTGTGCGGGAGAGGCTAGCAAAAGTGTGATGCTACTACGCTTGAACCAAGGTCAGGTGCAGAAAGACGAAGTTTTAGGTCAGGTACGGAGGCAAGACTCGGCGAACCGGAGGTCGCTCCTGATGGGAGAGGTGTGATCCATGTCGGACATGGCAGGCTTCATGTCGCTTTGAATGATCATGAGTGCATGTCGGCATCGCCCGAGGCTTCCCGTTCCCTCCTCACTCGAGGATTGCCAGATGCCTCGGATGTAGATGTGTCGATGTGACACTGCAGAACGAGGGTCTGGGCATAGGATCCAAGAGTGACTGGGGGACTTGGAGCAGGCTTAGGTGCATCGCGAACTAAGGTAGTGAGCGCTTCTTACCAGGGTATGGCGCTACAAGTTCTGACCACTGCAAAGCGACGTTCCTCCACGGCTTTGTAGGTCTCGTGAGGACCGCTCCTTCGCCCGATGACCCTTCCGACGCCTAGCCGAGGGCACGGCAGCAACAGTGCCCGCTAACAAGGTGAGGAAGGTTGATGGTGAGCACGATGGGAGTCAAATAAGAATTTGTGGGGTAATAGGCCAGCGCTGCGTCCCGCGATGTGACCGAGTGACGAATTGGCAGCAACAAAGGGTGCAAGTTGTGAGGAGACCGGGACGAGGGAGAGTGCAAGGGTGGGAAAGCAGCCGAAGGTAATGTGTCGATTGGACGTGTCGGCGCATTCAAGACTGTCGAAATTGGGAAAGTCGGCCGAGGCTTTGACGAAAGCCACAGCCTGACAGGGGCCATCTGCGATTGGTCGATAGTGTAGGAGAGAGATGGCGCCTCGATCAGCCGGTCTGTCACCTTGACACTTCACGCCGACTGCCAGGAAGGGCGCGGCAATGAATCTGCAGTCGCCCAAAAAAGGGCTAGACGCAGCAACCCATGCGAGTGCGAAGGGCTTGCGCATATACTGGGAGCTACTTGTACAGCGTGCTGTGGTGAAGCACGGGGTAGTAGACGTCGCGGGAGTTTGCAGCCTAGTGGCTGTCTGGCTGAGGTGAGGATCTGAAGGGGGAAGTGTTTGGCATTGGCTCGGCAGATGCCAAAGGGCGATGAGCAGGGAAGGCCTTGCTCGAGGTGTACAGGTACTGCGTAGGCGAAGCTGCGAGAAGCGTGGTTACGCAGTAATCGTAGTACACTACGCATAGATTACTACCGTATTGTGAGGATCAGAGCCACCGGTCGACTGTCGGAATGCAAAATGCCGATGGGGTTTCCGCGCTTGTTGTTCTTCCGCTGGAGGAACGCGGGCGATGGACAGACAGCAAAGTCTGGAGGTTTGGAATGGGATCGAACGAGTGGTCCGGAGTAGATGGGCTGAGGCTGGCACGACCTGCTGTTTCGCATCGGCTGAGGCGGTGTTTGTTTCTTTGTAGAATTGTTTCTACTAAACAGGCACCTGTATCTGTTGTAAGCTGGGCGTCCAGCGTTTGTGAGCTACCTTGGTCGAACCCGCCGGCTATTGATGAGGGACTGAAGAACAGTCTCCGCCATGTCCAGTGTGTTGGGGCGGACTTTAGGGTCGACTGGATGCCGACGGCGCCAAGCTGGCGAACATGACGAAGAGAGCGGAGTAATTGGCAAATGGAAAGCAACGACTTTGGCCGAAAGACAGCTCCAGGAAGAGAGCAAGGGGGTGTAAAGAAGTGGCAGTACTCAGTAAACACAATTACGTCGCAGGCGTGGTCGTTGTTGAAGCTAGATAGTAATTAGGGAGTACCTACCCCAAGGGATGGGGAAAGCTTGGGAGGCGTGGTGTATACTAATTAGTTGCAGGTGCAGGCGCAGGTGCAGGTGCGGAGCAGTTCCAAGTTGCTCTGTATCCGTACATCTGGTGCCAAACCCAGAACGGCATGGTGTCAGGTAATTCCTGGGGTGAGCAACTTGGGGAGAGGGAGGGCTGCCTGACAGCAAAACAGCCAGGCAGAGGCAGAGGCAGAGTTGGCATGTGATGCTTCGTTGGGTGAATACGTTCTCGGTTGATGACTTGCCCACCGTAGAAGCATAGAACGCTGGGCGATTCAGAGAGAGTTTCGACGTGCGATGATTCAGCAGGACCCGCTTAACTGGGTATCCACCCCGTCTGTGTCATATCCGCGGGCTCCGAGCACCCGATTCTGTCTCGTCCAATCAACACGCTGAGTGGGCTCTGTCTACCTTTAGCGGACGTTGGGAAAAGAAGACACCGCCAGCAGCCTGCAACTCGTGCCTAAGGTAGGTACCTAGTGTACCCGTACATGGGAAGGTACCTACCTATCCTACCAGGTAGGCGGGAGACTTGACAGTAATCCGTACAGTGAACAGTGGCAGCGAGCCAGAACCTCAGCATTCATTCTGGCTGCAGCACGCTCTAACTGTGAAGGGAGACTTGCACCGCACCACGCGGTGCAGGTGAACTTCTGCACGCCCTCGCCCACATACCCACCTAGGTACGTAGCAAGGAACCTACTGAGTATGCCCCTACTCAGTACGCAGAACGCCCCTTCTACCAGTATGGTACGCCCCTCCGCAGCACTCCTTCCTCCCTACGGACCTCCTCTCCCTGAGCACTGAGCACTGGGCCCTGAGCCCGCCCTCCTGCACACCGCGGCCCTCGCTGTCGCATACTTGCAGCCCTTTCCCATCTGTTCCCCCTTCATATCCGCCAGAGAATGCAGACAGCAAGAGCGACAGAGACAGCTCTGGGCTTCTTGCCTAAATTCGAATCTCATAGGATGAATGTAACCAAGTCTTGCCGACTTGACCAGACCCCACGCTTGTCCCATTCGATCTCGCAATCCTTGAACATTCAACCACCCCCCTCTCTGGTCCACCATAGTATGTATACTACGTAGAAATATCTACAGGGGTCGCTCTCCATTTTGCTGTTTGGTAATAGTGCCCCAGACTCTCAGGTCTCCTTCTTTTCGTCGACTCGACCGACGCCTGCTTTCTGGCTCGTCATTTTTCCGTTGCTGAGATCACGGGGTCTCTTGGAGTCCACACTGGACTCTCTCTCCGACCCGTGACCCTCATCGCGGCCGTCACCTCGTCTCACCCAACATCTGATCAAGACCTGCGACCTCGTCCTCCAAGTAGTATTTCACGTCAGCTACACTCATCGCCGCCATTGCTGTCAAGGCTACACGATTGGGTGCTTCTACAAGTACCTACAGCCCCTGCCGGATGACCATCGTCAATTCGTGTCAGCTCCAGCACCAGCAAGGCACAGCACCGGCACCAGCTTCAGATTCAGATTCACCTTCGCGCCTCCGCACCAACATCAGCGCGCCCACGTACCTTCGTCAGAGAATGTATTGCCTCAAGTGATTCCCGGGCTCGCATCCGATCTTTCCACACTACAACACACCTTCGTCAGCTCTTGGCCCGTCTCACTCTCGGCCTAGACCACGCAGCCTTCGTTCGCCTTCCCTGCCATACCCACGCGTATTGCTGCCCGGGCTTGGCCAAAGTGTCGACCGCCGCCCTCGTCGACACACCTTCCCCCAAGGGTCTTCTGCTCTAAGCCCTGCAACACACACACACATGGGCCGCATTAACGTCCGTTGAACAGGGTAGACCTTGGAGAGATACTCGTCCATGAGCTCAATAGAGGTGTAGCACCAGGAGCAAGGACTCCTTCCGCACCGCCTCTAGCTGACCTTACCGGCACTTTTCCACTTCACCTCACCTTCACCTTTCCCGACTCCTGTTGCGTACTGCCGTACACTTCCGGCTACTATACGGCCTACGTCTCGCCATCCCTCCAACCTCTTCAACCCCCTCACTCCCCCGCTCTTCTGAAGAGCGGCAATCAGAGCCAGCCTCGTAGGCGCCTCCTTCGTCCAAGAGCAGACTAGAAGTTCAGAACACAAATCCGGTGCGGCGCCTAAGCGTAACGACCACCCCACCCTCGTCTCTACAGATACACAACGTAGTGTGAGTCGCCCAGCTCGACTTTGGTCTGTTCTTTCGCTGTGCCACGGCGCAGCTCTAAAGACGGCAAATACACCCACCAGCCTCTCAAGTCTCCTATCGTATTCCGCCACTACGGTAACCGTTCTCAAGCCGAACCGCCACCACGCCAAATCACAAGGACAGGACAGACCATCTTCAATCCGTAATTCACCGCACATCATTCTCCAGCCAGACGACCTTCCGACAACACACGCGCCGCGCTCCCGTCAGTAACGACTCCACCTCTGCCTTGCCATGCTTCTCTAGTATATCCGTCTCTCCCAGAGGAATGCGCACATCCGCCGTAGAGTCGAGCGCATTCATTCCCCCGAGCATTGAGCACATCTGTCGACCAGTCCTGGATACGGCAGGCCATATTGTCGCACACCACCGCCCACCTGTTACAAGACGCACTCATGCTCGCCATACGACGACATCCCAGAATGGGTTCGACGCAGCCGCCAGACCCCACTTTGCCCTTCGGCTGTCAGTCTCCTTTGCTTCGCGCGACGCGTTTTCTTGTTTGACAAGTACTAACGACTGTGCCTACGCAGATGCCGTTGATCCTAGTTCAGACTTGTTCCTCGACCCCCCGGAGCCTGCCAGTCCTGGTCAAAACCTCCTCGACGAAAATGAAACAAAAACTCTCTCGACTTTCTTTGATTTACTTAGTGGCAATGAAGATGCGTATATGCCGTCCTACGGTGAAGGCCTCGGCCCCGGCCTCGGCTTTGCCGACTTGTGGTCGTCCAGCTTACCGTTTCCGCCCATGTTCGTGGGATCCACAACCTCGTACGGGCAGTCACCGGCCGTGTCCCTTTTGTCCCCCGGTCACGGCAGCCATGGCGTATCACTCGCAGAGTACAGTGATGTAATGTCCGTGGCATCAGGCTTCATGCTTCCTCCTCCGCCTCCCCAACAGCAACAGCAGCTCGCACAGCAACAGCAACAGCCGTCGCAGCTACAGCCACAGCCGCAGTCACATCAAATTTTAGATCAGCAGCAGCAGCAGCAGCAGCCGCAACCTTCCGCTGAGGTATTGGCAGCGGCCACAGTTTTGCAAAATGGCTCCTCGAGATCGAGTGTTGCTAGTTCTGGGGCTTTGTTCAACAACAATAATAACAACCGGGAAATCTCACAAAGCCGCGGTCCTCCGGTGGGCCATCTCAGACATCAACCCCTCGAGGAATTCAAGCGGGCCGAGCGAGGCAGTGTCGTCCAAGCCAGTTTTGTCGAAAGCGACGATGCTACTCTTGCCGACATGTTTTTTAGTGCCGCGCCTGGCGAAAGGGCCACCGCCCAGCGAACGAGCCACGTCCCGAACGATATCCAGTGGGGGAGCGATGCGAGATTCAGCCGGTCTGCGGATGGCTTTGTTCCCGACCCGAAGGAATCGTACGAGGCCCTGTCCAACGGACAGCTGATGTACATGGGCTGTCTGCAGCAAAGTCAAAGCACCGACACCACACGCCCCACGAGCCCGAGTGGCGAGGCAAAGGGGCACAGCAGGAAGTCGTCAGAGGTCTTGAAGAAGGAGGAGGATGCAGACGCACCTCCTCGCAAGAGGAGGAAAAGCAGGAACACCAAGGACGAGGTCGAGGACGAGGATGAGGACAGCGGTCCGTCGACAAAAGCAGCGAGGAAACGCAAGACAAAGCCGGAGCCGGCTGCTGGTACGCCACCAAAAGAAAACGGTGCCGCTGGCCGGAGACGCAAGTCAGGCACGGGGGCCAAGCCGCCTCGTGAGAACCTGACGGACGCCCAAAAACGAGAAAACCATATCAGAAGCGAGCAAAAGAGACGGACGCTGATCAAGGAGGGCTTCGACGACCTTTGCGACCTGGTGCCAGGACTGAGAGGAGGCGGCTTCAGCAAAAGCACCATGCTAACCATGGCAGCCGAGTGGTTGGAGGCCATGCTCAAGGGCAACGACGAGCTTAGAGCTCAACTGACTTGAGCTCAGTCGAGGTTGCAGCCAACGACGACTGCAGGGCCATATCACATTTTTTCGGGGGCGATTCGAGGGAGCCGACCTGTTGTTTACATCATACCGATATATAGGAGGAAGACAGGATACAAAACCACGTGGTTTCCATCAAGATGGAAACCGGGGAACCCTGGAACGGCGGCCTTAATGGCGGGATATAACCGTTCGCGATGTGGGCCGTCTGAGGAGGAAACCCCATGATTTACGCACTGGACAGATTTACCCAGACCAATTAGTCAGATACCCTTCACACTATTATTCCTCTTCTATTTGTTCAATCTAAAAACACTTTCAAAAGGCTCATGATGGCAGCCGGCGGCGAGATAGATGGAAGAGTATGCCACTTGCACTCCCTTCAGAATCTGTTGGGCAGATCTGCCAGCTCAACTTTTTTTTTGTGGTCTGCTCCCTTGGGACCGACACGCAATCCAGCAAGGGTTGTGGCTCTACGCCCAGGCTTTTGGGATTGGTAGCTCGACCAACCTTTTTTTTTCTCACCCGCTGCGCTGGTTTTTTTTTTTTTTGACATGTGAAAGCCAGACATGGCAAATTAAAATATGTGACAGGACAGGACGCGGTGGCACTGGAGTGAGCTCGCGTGGTGCGTGGTGCCGTTGGTGCGTGGTGCGGGCGGGATGCACCCCGCAAGTTCCTCTTTTTATTTTTATTTTATATTCGACGTCGATCACTGTATTGGGTGCTTTTGATAACCTTGTACGGAGTACGCACCACAGCCTCTTGGCATGGAAGTTTTCTTCCCTTTTCCGGATCACGAATGTCTCATTTTCAATAGGTGGGCGAACCACGGCGTGCGTGACTTGCGTGACTTGCGATATGAAGTCGGAGATCTGCATGCCTGTGGGAGTGGACGTGGACATGGGACATTCTCGGTCGGTTTGCGAGGTGCTCGTGAAAGCTGATGTCTTGGATGGCATGCGGGCGGGGATGGAGAATGTGGGAGTGAGGGAGTGGTGGAGGGGTAAGATGATGGCCACCACCACGACGACGCCGCCGCTGCCGCCATCATCATCACAACCACCCGTTTCTTCATTCACGGCTTCCTACTGTAAAACGCCCGTTTGGCTGGTGTCGATGGTAAATCGCGGGGTGGGGAGGATCTGAGCGGTGGACGATGGGTGGTGACGGGGGCGGAGTTTGGGAGATGGTTGGAACGATAAGCAAGGCAAGGAAGGCTTTGGGGTGTCGAATGGCTGCTTGTCTGGTGTCATCGACACTGGCTGGACGGACGTATGTCTGGTGGGATGCATGGCTGGAGAGGTAGGCATGGCCGCGAGGAGATTCTGGGCCCTCGAGATGGCGTTATCCTCGGACCTCACGTCTAGTGCCCGTCGGTGAGGAGCCAACGATGTGCAGAAAAAGGCCGGTGGCATGGGGTGCGGCGGTTGATGGGCAAGGAAGGTGGTGATCGGCGAGGTCGGGGATGGCTTCAGCAATGGGCGGCGAGGGTTCTTCGGGTGATTACAACATGCGAGATGGCGAGTCAAGGGATTTCCTAAAGCGGTAACCCGCGCATTTGCTGCTGGCTACTGGCTGTGGCTGTTTGGCGGTTGTTAGATCTGGGTAGCGTCATAGCGAAGCGGATGATTTGTGTTATCTGCTGCTAATTAATTAGTTGACTCTTCATGGCCCAAGGGTGCGAGTGCTAGTCCGAAAGCGAGAGAGCGACATGTACACAGACAGCCGACATGTTTCGTGAATCGTCAAAATGCGAAGGGAGGTTGATGAGGCTTATGTTGGGGGAGTTTTGAGATGTAGTCGGCGCAGAGTTTGTGTGGTGTTGCACTTTCAACGTCAATCAGTGTGGCATCTCGCCACATGGTACCAGATGCTCGGGCTTGATCTTCTGCAAGCGCCGATGTTATGGGGTCCTCAAACAAGCCGATGCATGTAATCCACGCATTTTGCGTAAGTTTGGCTTTTGGCAACGTGGCTGTGATTGCTGCCACGACAACGATGACGACGGAGACAAAACAACAAACAAAAATGCAGCCAGACACGAAGAAATATACTTCCAGAGCAGCCATAAGGGTAAAAACAGACGACGGACCATGGACTGATTGTGACGATGGAGACGACGATGGGCCAAGGTCCCAGGCGAGATGGACATCCACGATGTTACGCCATAAACAATTTACATGCTTGGTATGTGGACTTCAAACAACGCAAAGACTTCATCGAACGTTGGAGGCAATAAGATGATCATTAGTATGATACCCTATACAAACACGGCAAGGCAATCCTCAAGACGCCCACGCTGCCTCTCTCCTACCTGGTACCCAGGCAGACGGATAAGCCAGTGAGTGCAGTGGGTGAGCTCATGATGACTCAACAGAGCGCCAACGGAAGGAGACCCACAAAATGCTCCGGGCGGGCACCGGCCGGCGGAGTAAACGTCAGCTGCTGTCACTCTGCGTCCGTTCCTGAACCCACAGCATACCTGCCTTCCCAAGCTTCGACAACAACCTGGATAGGCTCAACGTCCAGCCAACACACGATTGAACTACCCCACAATGACACTGCTCACGCAAACGGCGCCACTGGTCTGGACGCAGCCTGCCCCAGGCTCGCCGGAAGCCTTCCAAGAGGACGAATTCGTCTCTCTTTGGTGCGACATGTACGCCGTGCTGCTAAGGCTTAACTTCTGGAACCCCGAGGATATTATCTTCCCGCCAGCAGATACAGGGCGGCACGCCAATATCAACAGCCAACATCTTCAGAATGGATTGGGGATGAGCCCAGAGGCTGTCTCGCTGGTTAAGCGGCTGCCTTATCCCCGCATTACACCATACAGACGCTTGCGCATCTACCACGAAGCTGACGCCATGAGCTACCTGGAAGACGACGACGTCCAAAGCTGTCGCGACCCGCACGACATGGCGCAGTACTCGGCCCAGCCTGATAGCTTGAATGACGCCAGCTACTTGCTGCCACAAGACGTCGCCTTGGCTCGGCCTGATGAGAGCGATGGTCTTGCCTGGATCCTGGATTTGGAACACAGTATGTTTGTCGATCTACCTTTCACCTCTTTCCTTCCTGGGTTTTCTGGCTTGGAATATCCGGGCGTCTGACAACATGCCCCTGAGCACTTGCGCTTACCACTCCAAACCCTCCAGACGCCTTCAGGTTCATCTCCGGAACCTTGGAAGCCCCCGCGAGAGGAGTAAAGGGTGGCCTTCCCCAGCAGTACCCGGTCGAAAGGCCCGACGACCCGGATCACTACAGGAACTGGCCCATGTACCACGCACCAACCGTCTTGAGGAGGTGGGTTCAAGACGTCCTGGATCTCGAACTAGTCCCAGCCTCCAGTCAAGGCGAATACTGGAGCACCTCGTCCGTAAGCTCTACACATCTGTTCAATCTTTCCCATCCTCCATATGGACACACAACTTTAACATGCATACCCTGATAGGACATTCTAGGACAGGTGATTGGTAAGGCTCTACGGCGGTACGGCTGGCCGGCCGACTTTCGCGAGCAGGACTGGGCTCGAGACTCCGAGCAGATTTACGATGCTGCACGCCAAGTCGAGGAACGTTATGAGAAGTCATTCGATCCACACAAGTTTGGCAGCGACAGGAAAGAGATACTCTCTCAGTGGAGCGAGGATCCAGACCTCATTCCCTATGTTGGGCCCGATCTATCATAGTTACACGCATCACGGGGCCTTCTTCACATAGCAGCGAGCTTCCTGTCTTATCATACTACAACTTCAGCAACTGTCCGTCTTGCCGGCTACCACCATATCGGCCCTAGTACATACAATCTATTTTCATCAACTGCTGACGAACCACCCAGCCTTATGGCGCCAAGGTGGCTGGCGCCGTCGTCGTCGGTGTTGGGAAGCTCTCCAGGAAGCTTCCACCAGTCATGGCCGGGAGACTGCCCTCGGCATTTCCAGTCTCCTTTTCCATAGGATCGACTGCCGTCACCGTGGCCTCGAGCGAGATCGGCATGGGATTTCCATTCACATCAAGCCCCAACGCGGCCTTCTCTTCGATGCAGTCAGGCGAGCGGCAGGGCAGGAGTCCCAAATGTTCCCGCAACTCTTCGGGCGTCGCGCGCCGCGACCGATTGCGCTCGTCGACGATGCCGAAGCCGTCGTCGTCGGAGAAGTAAATATCACCGTCTTCGAGTTTCCGGCGCGGAAGAATGTGACCCTGAGTCACGGCAACAGGAGGGGGCTGGCGGTATCTGGCCGAATCGATACCCACACCGGCACCGGTGCGGTACCATGGGTCGCCGGTCAAGAGGGCGAAACCGGGGTCGTTGAAGTTGATGCTGGGAAGACACGGGTTCCGAGGCAGGTGGTCATCCCAGATGGCCGTGTTCTCCCAAGCGGCATCCCAGGGGTTGTATCCTATGCTGAGGACGACTTGAGTCTTGGTAGTCTTGGAGCTCACGTAGCAAGTGCGACTACCGCCAGTTATCGTCTCGACCTCGGTTTCCGACTCCATTGTTATGGGACAGACGCGGTTGACAAGATGGTTACCGGCGGGACCGTTCTCGCTCTTGGGTAACCTGTTGAACCGTCAGATGTCTCCTGAAAGCTATCATGAAAAGGGAGATGCTCACACTCTGAGGTACTGGACGGGAGGGTTCGGTGCGCCGATGAACCTGATGAATGGATACTCGTCTCGCTCGCACGTTGTACTGCCGGGCTTGGCGAGCCACTGTCTCCAGCTCGAGTGCTCGTTGTTCCACGTCTGCGGCACGCTTCTCCTCGCAGTCGCTCCTGGTAAGTACTCCCAGGGGCACAGAAGGTGATCGCTCTGCGCGGCTGGGTTGTGGCCACTCGCGAACCAGTGCTTCGCGATGGAGACGTAGTTGTGGCAGGCCTGCGGCCACGCCACGACGTTGCACTCTTTTGTCACGGTCGTCGACGTGGTTTCTGTAGTCGAACGGGTGACGGTGGTGGTGCAGTCCCCAGACTCGTCGTCGTCGTCGTCCAATCCGGGCCAGACAAAGTCGCTTCCTTGGGGGAGGTTGTAAGGGTGGTATCCCATCATCTCGAGGTCTTCCATGTCGCCGTAACGCTGGCCGTTGCAGCCGTCGTACCCGTCGAACATTCCCGGCAGCACGGGGTCCCAGTCCATCTCGGATCCAAGATTGGACGATCTCCGGCGGATTTTGTCGCCGATTCCTCGGATCCGCAGCACACCGGCGAGGCCTCCTCCGACTAACAAGCCCCCAAAGTCCATCTCATCGCACCATCTTTTGCTGAGCTTACTTTCGACTTTTTTGCAACACTAAAACATTGCGAAAAGCCAAACTGTTAGCACATGGCCCTCGTCTACTTCTTGGTAGGCCGTCGACACTTACAAACGCGGCGTACGTGCCAGGGAAGCACTCCTTTGGGTTGCTCTCGTCACCTTCGCTTGGTGGCATGTTGTTATTGGCGAGATGGACTGAACCCTTTGGACAGCCTCCGGACGCTGGCACTCCGCGAATAAGCACGGCGTCGAAAATGGTGGGAGGACTGCAGAAGAGTGGCCTCCCAACCCATGAGCAACCTTCCACCTCGATGTTGTCCGGCACGCAGAGAGATCGCTTGCCACGACCCACGTTGTGGGATTCCATCACCCTCGAGCCCCGGTTGAGCATACATTCTTCGACATCTTTTCCCGATCCGGCCCACTACATGCATCTGTCAGGCTCCGGTACTTGAGGAAGTGAGAAGGGAGGATGGGGAAACGTGAGTTCAGGACTTACCACTCCAGATGCCCCGGTGATGGCATGCCACCCCGTGGGACATGACTCGCCACAGTCCGTCAGAATCATGGTCTTGACACAATCACGACATCAGCTCAACTTTGCTCGAATCTCAAGACCATGTGATTGACGTACCGCGGCAGCCTCGTTCTGCATCTTGAGGTCTCGGTCCACACGGAGTGCCGCGCGGACGGAGAGCCCCTTGAACTTTACTCCGGGAAGGCCTCCGGGAAGGCCCCCAGATCCTCCACTTCCGCCGCCCGAACCTGAGCCCGAGCCTCCTGAAACCAAAGCCTGGAGTGTCGGCGAGCCCGGCTCGTCGAGATCTACCGCCCAGATCATCTTGCCGCCTAGGCATCTGTTGTTGGCAAACTGCGTCTTCAAGGCCAGTGTCTCGCCGTCGTCGTAAGACACCCTGATGAGCTATTAGTCTACGACTCTGGATGGATTGTGTACAGGGTTTCGGAGTTACTCACCACTGACCCTCCCAGCTTATATACTTGATGCCGGCCTCTCTGTCGAGAATCGGCTCAACTCCAGTGCGGTCGAGGACGCGGCGGATCTCGGCGTTTGATAGCACACCAGACGTGTCCATGCAGTAGCCCGCTTCGGCTCCGCCCGAGAATGGACACATTGGCTCTGTGCAACTGGGATCCTGGAGGGTGAATGAGCGTCCGTAAAAGCCAAGTCCCATCACGACCTGGCTTGGTTTGATGTTGTTGCGCCACAAGAGATCCAGACCGTCGTCGATTTCTGCATGATGCCGACTTTGCGTCAGTCACACGTGGGGAAAGTACATTTCATAATGGGATGGGTCGTCCTACCAGTCAGGTTGGTGTGCGGCTGGACAACCGGGTGCGACCACTCGCTGTTGCCGTCCCACGTGCCGTGGATGTCGTAGCTCATGATGTTGAACTACAGCATTGCAGTCAGTACAGGCCGTTTAACCAGGCACTGTGGCTTACCCAGTCGATGTGCTCTGCCATGGCCTCGACATCAAAGTGTCGCAGATACCCTTCACTACTGTCAGCCTACATTCGTTGTCCAATCAATGATAACACTTAATGGACTCACAATTGGAAGCAGGAATAGCCACTGTAATCTCCTTTTGCACCGGCAAAGCTCTCCGAAGCTCGCGGACAAGGTGAACATAATTCTCCTTGTCCTCAGGCGCTCCGTCTCGATCCGGGGCCACGGGATACTCCCAGTCAAGATCAATACCGTCGAAACCGTATGTATCCATCAGGTCGATAACCGACTGGATAAACACGGCACGCCTCTCCTGAGTCCGCGCCATGTTGGAAAACGGAGGCCCGCTGGCAGCCCAGCCGCCGACGGCGATGGAAACCTTGAGACTGGGGTTCTGGTCCTTGAGGGCGATGGTCCTCGCGTACAATCCCGTGTCGAACTCGTTCATGGCCGCGATGCGGTAGTCGGCGCCAACAAGGGCAAATGCGTAGTTGACGTGCGTGAGCAGCTGCACGTCAATGTCTTCGGGTCGCCACTCGCAGCCCGGGCGGCGGAGTGCCCAGCTCTCGTAGTATGCGATTGTTTTCTTGTTGCTTGTCCCGGAGCCTGAGCCGCAGGATCTAACGCACATGTCAGTAGGTATGCGCGTAAACGTGACGATGGGCATGGGCTATAGCTCACGGTCGATTGGGAGAGCCGCAATTATTCTGACATCCGTCATCGCAGAAAAGAGTGGTAGTTCCTTTATATCGTCAGTCACTTCAACAGAGCAAGGAAACCACTGGCAGTACAAACCGCAAAAGCCATCGCCACTACAGCAGATGTTGAGTGGGCAAAATTCGTCTTCTGGAAGGGCATATTCTATCCTCGAGTTGTCAGCGAGTAGTTATCGAAAAACAGAGTTTCGAGATGGTGACATACGCCCACACTCGGCCAAGGCATCGCATGTTCCCTGGCACCCGTCCTCGCAAAAGTCCGGACCGAAACCGCAGAAGCCAAACTTGCCGCAGCAGCCCTGCGCACACGGTTTAGACGCCGAGCAGTCGCCGTCTTGCTGGCGAAAACGAGATAACCGCACGGAGCTGCTATTTTGGGCGTGTGAAAGGTCCAGCAGGCCGGTGATCACGGCCAGGGCGCGTAAACTGAGTGAGAGTGACACCCTCATCATAGTATGAGAACCGCACGAGAGTACGACAAGAGATGTTGAAGTGGTTCCAGTCACTGCGTGTGACCAAGAACTCAACTAGTAGATGCAGTTCTCGAAAGAAAAGTCAATTACATACTTATCAAGCTGCGTAGGTGGCGGCGGACCAGTCGTCCCGAGGCACCATTGATCCTGGACCGGTTCTTCCAGGCCGTCCCATCTTGGCGCTGTAACGTAGAGATGGACCATCTGGGGGTCTCCTGACTGCTGTATGCATATGTCAGGGGCAAGAAGGATTTGCGGCAAATGTCTTGAAGATGTCTCTCTATCCCGCAGGGTATCGGGAGAGAACTAGCGATGCGGATGAAATGATGCGCGCAGGATCTTCTTGGCCTAAGGTCTGGGCATAAGCGGACTCAAGGATCACAATAAACGAGGTACTTGGCAGACTTTCGAGGATGGCCTTCAAAATGGGACTTTTGCAGAATGGGAACTTTGGTTCCGGAGCGAGATGTGGACACGGCTCGTCCCTTTCCATGCCTCTTTCGAAAACCGCATGTACTTGTAAGACACGCGAGTCTATGTGCCAACATATCGCCGTCCATATCGCTTTCTAACCACATTTCGTTGGAAAGAAGCACCAAATCACGGCAACATGGCGGCAAAGACGAAGCTTCTTGTTTGGGCGCTCCTGGTATTCGGAGGTTCTGTGACGGCCCAGGTGAACCTCTTTGGCGGCAACCAGGTCCAGCTTTTCAAGACCTTGGAGCTGAGCCGAGCGTGCGCGGTGGCTCTGAACACGCCACTCAGATGTCCTGCCATGGTCCAGAGCTTGTCGTATCCCGACTATACCTTGAGTGAGTTGCTCGAAACTATGGAAAAAGAAGAGAAGACATGTCACGCTCGTTGCTAACAAAAACGTTGAACCAGATATGACCACGGAAAAGCTTGATTTGTTTTGCGGAGCGAACTGCCAGACGGACATTGCCGACGTCGCCGAGCGGCTGGCTTTGAGATGCGGCGGCGACGTCCTCAACCTGCAGATTGGCGACATTTCCTTTGCCGAGTTTGGGGAGTTTATCAAGCACCGATCCGACCTGCTTTGCCTGAAAGAGAGCTCAGAGGGGAGGTTCTGCCAGCTGGCCATGACGGAGTAAGCAGCATCATTATTGACAAGCGATGCTTGAAATTGAGCCAGACAAGTTAACTGTTCGTGTCCTTCAGATGGGACATCTCCGAGTCCAACGGCAACAGCGTCACCTGGCCCGAGCACACGTCCAAGTGCTGGATCGACGAGGAGACGGGAGACTGCTTCCCAGAGGACGAATACGCCGAGGACGTCAGCGGCGATGTTCCGGAGTGGATGTTCCCGGCAGACGACTACGCAGCCGAGGATTACTTCCGCGACCGCAGCGGCGTTCTCGAAGGTGCGAAGTGGCACAGTCTCGGCAGCTCCAAATCTCTGGACTGGGACGAATACCCCCTTGAGGTTCAATGCAACCGGTGTTTCTGGTCAGTTTTTTCACGAGTGTTTACACGTATACGGTTTGTAGTGCTGACAGAGGGATTTGCAGGAAAACCTTTGCCATGGGGCAAGAGAATCAATGGTCTCACATGCGTTGGGAGTAGGTCAAACAATCTTGAGAGCATCGCAGAGCCAGAATCAAAGTAAACTGACACAATGGCATCCCTTGGTAGCCCTTGGACTGAGCAGATCTGGGCCAACATGGTTCGTAACTGCGACATTCGCGGAGAAGAGCGTATCATCACTCCGTTCAAGAACCTCACTGGTATTGAGCCGTAAGTCATGTTATGCCCTTCCAGTATCCAAAGAAGCTTTTCTCTGAGACTAATCATCGGCTGGACTTTGAAGGCCCCCCGACAATGGCCCAAGCATCGACTGGGACCTCTGCCCCAGCACCGCCACAATCCTACCAACAAACGAAGACATAATCTGGGAATTCGCGCAAAAGGCATCTCTGCCGATGGCCTGCGTGCGCCGGTTCAACCCGGTAGAGTACTACACGGCCGACTCCCTCCGGGGCAGACGCCTCTGCCTGCCCCTGACCTGCGAGACGGCCGTCGTCGACGAGATCATCAACGTTCAGGACTTTGTGGAGAAGAAGCTCGAGGGCGTCGCCATGTACCAGTTCCTCGAGTGGAACCAGTGTCTTCACAAGTCGAGCATGCTGCTGAGACACGACACGGTCTGCCTCGGTCCTCACAGGGGCAGGTTTACGCCGACGCCGACGGGGGTAGCTCAGTCTACCGTGTTTACCACGACGGCGTCAGTAGTGACTCTTCACTCGCGTTGCCTGAAAAGAAGTCTGACAGAGAGTTGTTTAGAACCCCGGATCCGACGGCTCGGCCCCCTCCGCAGACCATTCGCAACTGTGGGCTGTTCCACGTCGTAACCGAATCAGACACCTGCGCGGCGTTGTCTTTGAGGTTTCGGGTGACGGTGAACAAGCTCAGAAGTAAGTCAGAGCCGGAACGGGCGATCAGACAAAGTGGGTGTGTTCTGACAAGACGCGATAGACATGAACCCGACCATTGACAGCGAGTGTACTAATCTGTCTGTTGGACGGTCGTACTGGTAATAATACGTATTCTACACCCAAACGTCTCCGATTTCTAACTGTTGGGTTCAGTGTTGCTCCCGTAAACGGGACTGAAGTTCCTGACGTGACCACCACGTACCCGGCGCCCCCAGGCACATCCGGTGGCGCACCTCAGCAGAGAACGGCACCCACAGTCTTGACGACTACTTCTGCATGATGTTACTGAAGGAATTGAGAGCAGTAGAGGACTAGGATGGCATGGCCTGGACAGACGGTATTAGCCGGAGGGGCCTCCGTAGACCCTGAAAACAAATTGTCTTTTCCGGAGCATTCTTCCCACGTGAATCATGTAAAGCGTGGCAAAACTCGAAATTACCACTGATCCTTCAGGTCTTGTTCGTACACTGTCGTGTGAGGCGATGCCAAAGTCCCAAACCGGCGTGGTACCGAAGTCGTAATTAGGCATGTCGGCCAAGGCGCCGAGAAAGGGGCCCCGCATTGCCGCATTAGTGGGGCCGTCAAGCCCGTGTCTAGCGGCCGAGGGGCCGAGTCCCCCTGCAGTAGTCGCTTGTCAGCGTAGCATCTCATATGCGACTTGCGTACCGGAGTTGCAGCCTCATCGGACTTGTAACGTTGTGTCTAGAAGGATTCAAACCTGATTATTTGGACAGGGGACTGTTCAGTGGCATCATGGCTAGGCAACTGTAACATCCTTTGGTGAGACGAGAGAGATTAGTATCGCCCATCTCCACCACGATGAACGCATGCAATCATAGCGACACTCAATAGATCTTTCCCAGGCTTGGCTGGAGGATTTCTCGCAGGTCAGGCGGTGGCAAAATGCAATTTGTCGAAAAGAACTTGTGTGAGTGTTAAAACTTGGCACCCGGGCCCTTGCAGGAACGCTTGATCGTCAGACGACTAACAAGATCTTGGCTAATCACCAAGCAAAAGTGCAGTCCGCCGAGTCAACTGAGAACTGGGTAGAGGGAAATTAACACGACGCTGGCCTGAGCACGTGTCGTACCGAAGGAACTTTGTGAGAACGGAGGAACAGCAGGACGCAAGGGCTCTTTGATGAACTGGACGACCCTGAGAAGCAGGCTCAGCCGCCATGGACATGTGTAGGAACCACAGCCACGAGAAGTGCTATATAAGCAGGTGGTATTGTACTTTGGCTTGCCCATCTCGAAGCTGATCATCACCCGACTCAAGCGAGCACCCGTCGATCAGGGAGTCTCCACGCAAGCCTGACCTCATTGTCGAATCCGCCATGGCTCGTCTCGCCACCCAGGTCGTCCTCCTCCTCGCAGCTGCCGCGACAGCCGTCGTGGCTCGCAGCCCAGCGGCGCGGTTCCCGTACGACGACAACACGACTTCCTACTGCACGTGGTGGCTGAACTACGAGGGCGTCGAGAGCTGCAACGACATCCTGGACGCCAACTGGATCACCATTGAGGAGTTTAGGCGCTGGGTATGTCCATCCACCGCACCAAACCCCCCGAGAATCTGCAAAAGCTGACACGTTCCTCGACAGAACCCGTCCGTCGGCGCTGCCTGCGCGGGCCTGGAAACGGAGCGGTCCTACTGCGTCGAGGCCTTTGGCGAACCGGAGCCGACGGCCGTCCCGACGCCGACGCCCACCGTCTCCCCGACGCCCACCACGGCACCCGGTAACGGCGTCACCACCCCGCAGCCCACGCAGCCGGGAATGGTCGACAACTGCAACCGCTTCCACTTCGTCGCGCAGGGCGACAGCTGCGCGGCGATAGCCTCGCGGAACGGCATCTCGCTCGCGCAGCTCGTCGCCTGGAACGACGTCGGCGGCGCCGACTGCCGCGACCTCTGGGCCAACGCGTACGTTTGCGTGAGGGTGATCGGGGTGACGCCGACGACGACGACACCTGCTGCTCCTGCGCCGACGATAGCGCCCCCGGGCAACGGCATCTCGACTCCGGTTCCTACGAAACCCGGCATGGTGGGCAACTGCGACAGGTTCTACTACGTGGAGCAGGGCGACTCGTGTGACGGGATCGTGGCGCGGCACGGCATCACGCTGGCGCAGTTTACCGCGTGGAACGACGTGGGTGGTGCGGATTGCCGCGGCATGTGGGCGAATGCCTGGGTCTGCGTGCGTGTGCTCCGTTAGCCGCTGGTATGCTATGGCTTGCTCCTTGGGCATCATTGGAGGTATTGGGATGCCGAAGGATGGTATCGAAGGAATTTCTTAGAATAAGTTCGATTAGAGAAATATTCCGTCTAATGCTTGGTCGAGACGTACGTCAGCTGTCGGTGTTCGTGGAACACCTATAATGTCCAAGATTTCGATTGTCTATGGAAGATATAGTACTGTACAACAGTAGAATTAGAAAATGGAACGGATGGGTTGCGGAGTGACGTAGGAATCTGGAAGTTAAAGGGAAACTTGGTATCTGGTCTCCTGCAAGCTGCTCTGCTTGGGATACTTTGACCTTCATATAAGCAAGTAGTGTCGATAATAGAGGCATCGTGGGAGGATACGTCAGTTCGGGTCCGAAGAGTGCTTGTCTCACTTCCGAAACACGACACTTTGGTCATGCTTAGACTAACCTCAGAACAACTCACTGCACAAAACACAAGACGGAGACATGAAATCCAAAAACAAAAGACGAGTCCCGCCACGGGCTCATCACCTGAGGTGGGTATTCGCCATGGCCGGCAAGCAGAGGAAGAATTGAACAGTGGAAAGTGTACAGCGCTGATATTCAGGGGTATGATACAAGCAAACGACCTGTCCTGGGCCACGGAAAGGCAACTTGGTCTAGACAAAGCCAAACTCCCTGTCCAACTCCTGCGCCAGCGTGATGGAGCTGTTCAGAATCCATTCCATGTCTCTGCTCAGAGGCTTCACGTTCGGCCCGACCATGCAGCTCATCTGCGTCCTGTCGGCGCCCTTTTCCCACGTCCCACCAACGAGGGTATGCGTCGGCAGGCCAAACTCGTTGGGGTCGAGCTTCTTGTTCTTGAGCAGACCCCCGTTGTACCAGATGAGCTCGTCCCTGACGTCGACGTGCCCGATGACGAAGCTGCAGATGCGCTGGGCGGCCTCGTCGACCTTTTCCTTGAACCAGCCGATCATGGCGCCGTAGTGCTTCTCAAAGGCGTAGCTCGCCGCGCTGAGCTCGAGACCGAGCCACCACGTCTCCTTGTCGCCGTACGTCAGCTTGTACGTGACCTCCTCGCGCACCTCGTACGTGTTCTGCCAGGCCACGTGGAGCAGGCCCATCAGCACGTCCAGGCGCGACTTGTCGACGACGACGACGCCCGAGTCTCCCTCCTCGGCGTAGTCCTCGGTCCAGACGAGGGACTTGTTGAGCGCGGCGCTGGGCTCGTGGATCTGCGACTTGTACCAGTCGTGGCGCTCGGCGTAGGCGTGCTGCCAGATGAGTCGGTCGTGGAAGAGGAGGGCGCCCGTCGTCGCGTACGACGGGTCCAGGAACAGGCTTTCGGGAACCTGGACGAAGACCGAGTCGGCGTCGGAGAGGAGCACCTCCTCGAAGGGCGCATAGAGCGCCGCAAAGGCCTTGATGGCCCACCCGCCCTTGACGAGCTGCAGCGTGGTATCGTCAATGACGCTGAAAATGTCAAGGAACAGCACGTCCTTGAAGCGAGAGTGCAGCTTCTCGCGCTCCGCGGGTGGGAGGTCCTCGTCGCCTGCGTAGACGATCTGGATCGTCATGTTGCTGTGCAGGATCTCCTGGAGTGAGCCGATGAGGTGGGTCGCATATCTCATGGTCCCCTTGCCGGTTGGAATCACGAGCCCGCGCGACCCCGGGACGAAGGACGAACGCAGGTCCGAAAAGGGGTTCTTGCTATTTGGGTGCTTTGGCGAATTCTGGATGAAGGGGAAGCAAGATGCTATCGCGGCCTCCACCGTCTCGGCAAGGACTCGGGTATGCGCGGACCTGGGAGCGTTGTCGATGAACTTGACCCATTCTCGAGCAGCCATGACCCTCTGGCCGAGGTCGTAGAACCTGTCCTTGTAAGGAGGCCGTATGGGGTCTTGGAGTAACGCCCTGGCCTGCTCGACGATGGAATCGGCTTCCTTTTGCCATGCCGAGGGAACATCCTCCTTGGGCTTGCTGTCGTCATGTTCAGGACGAGAAGGTGGTTGCGACGCAGGCCGCGTTGTTGGCTTTTGTGGCGTTGGCGATGCCAGATGATATGAAGGAGCCAGCAGATATGTTGAGTACACGAACATCAGAAAAAGACATAGTGCAATGACGGTCGTTGCCATCCTTACGGACGGCATGGTAACGACGACCATGCTGAAGAGGCCTCGGGGGGATGGCGAGGCACAATTGCGAAGCACGTGTCTTTTGTGATGGAAGTGGTTGCGACGGATGGAAGCGACTCAAGAAACTGGGGGTGGGATGGGATCCAGTTCTACTTTACTCTAACGTTCTTGCTTGGTTACGTATACGCTGTACGGAGTACAAGTATAGATTTCCAATGTATACGGATACTCCGTATATTAACTAACGGGGGCAACTACGGATATAATCCTGCGGCAAGCAGATAAACCACACACACGTCAGCGTAATCGGGCAAGGGTGGTGCAAATGTCGACCAACAAACAACGACCAACGAGCCAACCACAGTCCACGCTTCGCCTGTCAAAAGTGGTTTACGGATACTGTTGCCCAAGATGGACATGGTCCGCACAACCAGACAAGGCTTGTTGGTCTGCTTGGTCAATGTGCGGCGTAACGCGTGTACACACACACACACACATACGACCCGACGACAACTTCACCATGTTGTCTCGGTTTGGCTCATCATTCGTACAATTAGGCTTCACTTTGACCCTCTAGCCGCTGAAGCGGGTCCCCTGGCGTTTCCCTTTTTTCTTTCCTCCTTCTTGTCCCCCACTTCTCTCCTCTTCCTGGCTCGCCACTCAACTTGCACCAACATAGCGTTGCACCAGACAAGGGTTCGACGGGGCTGCGCGGCGGCTACATGCACCTCGCGTCTTGGCTTCGTCTCTGCTGTTGCAATCAGGCTCGTGGCACAGCACGAGTGTCGTGTGCCTGAATGCTGCTCCCAACTCGGACAAAGTCATTCTTTGCCTTGGCTGTCGCCCACGAGTTGCCAACCATGGTGGCGGGTTGAGCAGTGTAAGGGGACCTGGGTTGGTCACCGAGTGCCCAGGTTGCTCAGTCTCTTATTCTTCTTGCTCGTCTCTCCCATCCCTTTCCCGTCTTTCGCTTCTGTTCGAGTTGAACATACCCTCTCGCGACATCTTTCCAATGCTACACCTGCAGCTTTGATCATCCTCTCATCATGTCAAGATCAGCCGCTTCGGTCTTGATTACCTTCTGTTTACTGGTGTTCTTCGCCGCATACTCGGAGGGGGCCGCTTGTTACAGCTACAATGGGCTGGAATGGCCTGACCAGCAACTATGTCCGGGATCCGATGCTTGTTGCGGAGCGAGGGACACATGTATGCCGAACCGGCTGTGCAAAAGTCCAGACTCTCGTGATAATGTCTTGGTCCGAGGCACCTGCCTCTCATACCCATGGGACAGGAGTGCTTGCGCGCAAATATGCGTATTTAGTCAGTTGCCCTCTCCTCGCCAGGTCGTCATCATACATGGTTGTTGTACGGATCCAGTGCTGACAGCGAAAACCACTTGCCAGACGAGACCTTTTCAAACACAGGCTTCGGGGACAACGTCTTTCCCAGGGTCGAAATCTGCGACAGCAACACCTATTGCTGCCGCCAAGGGGGCGAATCATGCTGCGATTCCTCGATAGGAAAGGTCTACCTCGATGACAACGGAATCTTGTTATCTGCCGCCCCCAGCCAATCGAGCTCGACAGAAGTCGTGACTTCAACAGAAACAACTTCGACTGCTGCTGCAAGTTCCTCCGCAATCGTCTTCGCAACTACTACCTCGGCACCAACTCAAGATCCGGTTTCCACGAGCTCCGCTTCGGAATCCTCGACCGCCCCAGATGAGCCCCGCTCCGACAGCAACGAGGCTCTCGCACTCAAAGTCGGGCTCGGCGTCGGCATCCCGCTTGCAGCTGTCGTGGCAGGCCTGGCAAGCTGGCTGTTTCTCAAAAGGAGGCGCAACAAGAACAGCAACGCCACCGAGCTTCACGGGTCCGCCGCGTATCCTCACTACGATGCGCACGACGGCTACGCAAAGGGCGCCGCGTATCGAAACAGCCCGCACACAACCTATCGCAGCCCGAGCCCGCCCGGGCTCAACGAGATGCACGAGATGCCGGCCAGGCCACACGAGGGTTGGGACGGGCACCCACGCGAGCTGGCTGGTTCTGAGTTGCAGGCCGGACGGTACCGCTGAGGCTGGCCGAGAAAGCGGCTTCTGTGGCCTAGGCGGCATGCTTTTTGCTGAGCTCCGGTGACCCTCCTCATCCGAGGACGTGGCGTTTGGGACTGTATTCAAAAAACAATGTTATATACCAGAGTACCGTGCACGTCGACATCTAACCATAAGTTAATAATAGCGCGCACGATCTATCACGAATCTAGGCTTACGACGTTATGTATAATCAGTGTTGAACTCTTTGCTTCCTGCCTGAGAAAATGTGTACGTGAGATACCGGTGATGTGAGTCTACGAAGCCAGCTGGTCGCTGAATGTGTCCATATCTCAAGCATCGCGTGGGTCTCGGAATCCGGCGCCTCCTGTAGTTGAAAACGTCCGTGTCCTCTTCAAACTAGCCAGCCTTGACATCTTTGACGACTATACTGTCATCCTTCCAGAAGCGAGGTTATAGGCCCGCGTAGCCAAAAGCGCCTTTGAATCAATGTCATTCAATCGTGTACCTGCCATACTGTTGTGATCACGAGAAAGTGCATGGCCGTGGGTTTCACAACAGCCGCTTGCGTGAAAAAGGCTCCTCTAGAGATGATGATGTAGATTCCCATGTTCCCAAGATACTTGTGGTGACACTTTGAGCCATACGAGGGGACGAATATGACCCAAGATCTGCAGTCTCGGGTGATAAATCTCTTCCGAGGCACAGCAAGTGATGGGAAACGGCGCCTCGCGGAGAGTACGGTCACAATTCGTGGCCATGTCCCTTCATCGCCTTCAAGCTCCGAGCCACTGTCCATTTCATTGTGGCGATTGAAAGAAAAAAAAAGAAAAAAGAAAAAGCCTGACCAGGATTGGCCAGCATTTCCGCGCAGAAGAGACTTGTCAGGGTAACGCAGAGGTCATGAGGACATCATTCGTTCGTTGTAGTATTTGCTAAACGCACACCTTGATTTCCTCCGTCATCTTGGACACCATCCGCTCATCCGCGGAACCAAGAGCAAATCCCCAAGACGAATATGCAAACCAGGATATCGCTCCTGACCGTCACGAAGATCTGCCCATACCGCAGCAACGTCTCGGCGTACGTCTTGATGCTGCCCGGCAAGAATCCAACAATCGTCCAAACCATTCCGCTCGGCGGCGCGCGGCCGCGGTCGATGAAGAAACGCGAGGTAAGAAGAACCGCCTCAGCCGTAGCAAAAATCCAGAAGAAAACTTCACGACCCTTTTCCATGCCATTGACGCTCGCAACCGTTTCGTCATTCGCGGTGGGGTAGCTGTAGGCCAGCGCTGTCTGCTCCCTCTCCAGCTTGCTGCCGGTAAACGTGGTCGAGAAGGCAATGTAGAGACCGAGAGAGATGGCAAAAATGGCGTGGAGAATGCGCCAGAGGTACGCCGAGGAGGCGTCGGCCGCTTGCTGAGGAGACTGCGGCATGCCGGGGAACCCAGCAGGGAAACCGCCCGCGCCTGGAGCACCGCCCGCGCCAGGGAAGCCAGGGAAGCCGCCGCCGCCGCCACCAGGACCACCACTAGCCATCATCTGCGAGAGCATCTTCATCAGAGGATCGTCCTCGCCGCCGGGCATGCCTCCAGCGCCGGCAAACGGGTTGATGGGTGGGGCACCACCTGCTCCGGGACCGGCGCGGTCGAAGCCGAGCATCATCTGGCGAAGTTGGTTCTCGTCCATGGCGTTCGGATCGATCGGTGCCGAGGGTCGAGGGGTGGTGTTGGGTTCGTAGTAGTGCTGCGAGATGTCGATCTCTTCGGGGTCGGCGTGCTCGACGCTCGCGCTCGTTTTGACGGGAACCGGCGAGGCGGACGGAGCAGGAGAGGCTGCTGCTGAAGCTGGTGCCGGGGAGGGAGAAGATGCTTCTGAAAATAAGTGTCAGCGACCGCGGAAGAGCCGCACTGGGCCGCGAGGTCGATGCGCGACGGATGGGCAGTCATACCTCGCTGGAAGCCTCCACCGAGACCGGTGATCTTATTCAGCCTGTCGGTGCCGCCTGCCTTGATCTTCGCCTCGCGCTTGGCCTTGCGAAGGCGAATCTGCTCGGCAGCGCGCTGAGCCGCGGCATCTTCGGGTGTTGACTCTGTCATTGCGGCGTGTCTGTGGTTGCGGAAGAGAAAACCAATGGAGCCGTGAGGTGAGCTGGCGTTGGTGACGTTGGGTTGTACCTAGGGTACCTACGTTAGTTACCTTACCTAGGTACCTAAGGTAGATACCCAGCACGGTTAGTAGGCCCTGCTGTGGAACACAATCGCACGCCCACGCTTATCTTATCAGCGCTCTTGGGATTTAATGAGAAAAACCTCCCGTGAAGTCTACCATATATATCCATGTCAATTGAAATCCAGTTTACGCCCTCTCCTACATTTTCGGCTTTTCATTCTTGACTAGCAGAAAGACTGCATGTTCTCGTAACATCAGATTGCTATCTGCAGACACGTTATACCACAACGAGGTCAAGCAGAATCAAGCACCGCGGGATTCGAGCGTGTGCAAAGCTTCGGAACAGTCTCTTTTTGATCTAGTGTATACGTAAAGCACAACTGGCTATCATCAACTCTTCATTTCTAGCTACCTGTTCTCCGTCTGCCTCTAAAATCAGACTGTTCATGGGGTAGCCTTGCTCATGCTGATCAAACGCTTGACACCAATCTGGATCCTAGTTAGCTCGGCCTCGACTTGCTCCGTGGGTATAGTAACTTACCATCCAGTTGCCGCACTCCTCGGTCTTCTCCTTCTGAATCTCAACCTGAATCTTCTGGGCCACTTCATAGTTCTTCTGCTCGATCGACTCAGCAACCGCCGAAAGTTGGTCAATTGTATCGGGCTTGACAAGCTCCTCGTTGTTCAGATGGTCGAACAGCAGGTTGAGACGCTTCTGAGTGTCCTTGACCTGGGCGGCGAAAGAAGCAGGAGCCCGAGCGGCCACTCGCTGCATATCGGCGTTCAGGACGTCTACGAGACGCTGAGCGTTGGCAGGGATATGAGATCTGTCGCCGGCGGGATGTCTAGCCTTTGGCGGAGCCGCCGCGCGAGGCGGGGGAGGGGTGGCCTCAGCCCTGGCAGGAGGAGGTCCGCCTGCAGGTGGAGCTCCCATAGGAGGCCTCGAGGCTGCCGGCGGAGGTGCAGCCGCAGGAGGCGCCCCGTATGGGGAGGGAGCATACTGGCTCTGCGGCGTGTTGGCCTGCGGCGGCGGCGCGTAAGGGTTACGGGGAGGCGGTTGGCTTCCAGGCGCAGGTCCGGCACCCAAGGGCGGCTGGCTAGTCTGTGCTTGCGTCGAGGGAGCTGGTGCGTAGCGGCTGGAGGGAGGAGCACCAGATGGGGGAGGGTTGTAGGGCGACGCCGTCCGACCCATTGCCGGCACCGACGGGGGAGGAGCTGCGGCCTGAGGCGGGGGCGCGTAGGCATTTGATGCCGCCGAAATCGGTCTAGGCGGACCCTGGAAGGACTGGGGAGGGCCGGCAAGTGGCGAAGTAACACGGGGAGGGGCCGAGCCCTTGGGCGGAGGTGGAGGAGGAGTGGAGCCAGTGCGGCCGTAGGGACTCTGAGGAGGAGGACCGGCCTGGTTTGTTTGACCCGGGAATGGCGATTTAATGGGGGCCACGCTGGGGGTTGTCTTGCGAGGAGGAGGGCCTCTGGACACCAAGGGAACGTCGTTCCAGCTTTCCTTGGGCCGGAAGTTAGAGGTAGGTGTCGAGTTTCTCGGAGGAGGCGGCACTGATCCAAAGTTGCTCGGTGGTGGTCCGTAGCCGGTGGGAGCTTGGAAAGCCTGAGCCGCCGGGGGCTGGTACCCTTGAGGCGGAGCATAGGGAGTCTGGTTGGCAGCCGGAGCGTAACCCGAGGCGGGAGTGGGCGCGTAGCCAACCGAGGGAGTCGGGGCGTACGGGTTGGAAGCGGCTCCAGGTGCAGGAGGTGTAACAAGGCTGGGAGCAGCCGGGGCGTACGGGTTGGAGGCGCCGACAGCCGGAGGAGGTGCGGTAGGCTGGTAAGCGGTTGGTCTGGAAGCAGCGGCAGCAGCGGCAGCAGCAGCAGGTTGTCCAGGACGACGAGCAGCGGCGGCGGTAGCCTTGGGGGCAGCATGAGTACCAGCGCTCTTCTGAGTAGCCTGCCTCAAACGGTTTCTCGCCAAGTCTGCAGCGGGGTAGGTGTCTGGCAGCAGGTCCAAATATTTCTGCGCCACAGCGAGTTTGCCATGGGCAGCGATGATGTCGGCGTACTCGGTGTACTTCTCGTACAGCTTGGCCAGCTTCCAGTCGGCCGTTTGTGTCTTCTCAGAGTCCTGGAATTTGGTAACTTGGCGGAAGATGGTAACCTTCTCAATGAAGTGCTGCAGAGAACGAGCGTGAACAGAGAAAGTCGAGTCGTCACTGGGTTCCTGAACGCCAGCTTCTTCCGTCTCCTGGAGTTCGGTGATCCAGATGGAAACAACCTTCTCGAGCTTCGACCCAACCAAGTAGCAGAAGGAAGCATCCTTGCGGGATCCGCTCTCGAGAATGCGATCTCCCAGCGCCTCGCAGAGGTCGGGGAACTCCTTGGGGTCGGAGAAGGTGCACAAGATTGCCATTGTCTCCTTCCAGTTCTCCAAGTCGGCGTTGTAGACGACATCCCAGAGGTTTTTGGCGATGACGGAGCCCAAGAGACGAATGTAGCTGGGCACTCCATCCTTGCTAGCCAGGTAGGCCGTCTGGACCTTGTCTACCAACTCCTGACCGCCACAGTTGGCGATCAAGAAAGCATCGGCCCAGCGCTGCTCCTTGAGAGAGATCTCGGTTGCCTTGGTGAAGTTGCCGAGCATCAACGCCTTAGTGATGGCCTTTTCGACGGACGTGTCGGTGTCAGCCAACAGGTGGAAAGGACTGTCGGTCTTGGCACCCTTGGTAGCCGACAGGTTGGACAAAAAGTCTTCCTCGCCATCGCCGTCACCGTCACCCCAGAGGTTGCCCGACTTGTCCTCGTCCTTGGCCTCGTCCTTCTTCTCCTCAGCAGCCTCCTCGGACTTGGTCTCTTCATCCTTGGCAACCCCGTTGGTGATCTCCTCCTCTGTGAAACCAAGGTACTCAATGATGCGCTTCCGCGGGTTCTCGCCGGTCAGAGTCTCCATGACGAGCCAGTCCGCCTTCTCCTCGTCGCTCTTTGCCTGCTCCTTGCGAGACTCACACAGGCTGACAATGTCACCAGACTGAAGTGCCTCCTCGAACTTTTCCGTGGCCGCGCCAATGGCGGAATCGATGGCGAATTGAGAGATGGAGATCTCGGACTTGCGCTGCTGGGCATTTTGCTTGAACAGGATGAGCTTTCCACCAAACCCAAAGGTGGCACCGATCGGACGCTCAAACCACTTGGGTGCCTTGTTCAGTGAGAAGGAGGCCCCCTGGGGCTGTGTTTGCGCGCTCGTGAAGAAGTCTTCGCCATCCAAGTTGTTCTGCGTCGTGGTCTGGGCAGTAGACGGGTTGGTGTTCTGAAGGGTCTGGATGGTGATCTTGCCGTCGAATCCGGCAGTGGCAGAGAGGTTGGGGTTGGATGGGTTGAATCTCGTGAGGAAGGTCCAATTCGTGACCTCGGGGAACTCGCCATATCTGTCGCCAGTCTGGGGGTTCCAAACCAAAGTCCTGTTATCCTTACCGCAGGAGATCAACAGGTCGCTGTCCTGCTGGCACCAAGAAAGAGACAGTACACCCTGCTCGTGTCCCTCCAGTATGCGCTCCGCCGCGTTGGAATTTCTGAGGTCCCACAAATAGATGAGGGGAGAAGCGTCATCGTATGTCGCGGTCAGAAGCTTTGTCGAGTTGTTGGGGTCCCAGGCGATGGCGCTGACAGGTTTTCTGTTGTTGTTGAGCGTCAAGGACGCCTTCTTCGTCTTCAAATCCCAAACAGTGACGAATCCACCAGATCCTCCCGTAGCCAAGATGTGCGCGACCTTGCGGTTCCAAGCAACGCATTCGAGTTCGTCTGAGCGTGCGGCAGCGGTGCCGAGTCTGAACGGGTTGGCCACATCGTTGATGTCGTAAATAAATAGCTCTCCCTTTGCGCCGGCGGTTGCGAGAATCTGAGGTCGGAGAGGGTTGAACTGGAGGGACTTGATGGGACCGCTATGCTTGGTCGTGCGAGAGATGAAGGCGTCGTCGGCACCGTCGATGAGCTTCTCGGCATCCCAGAGGTCAAGGGAGCCGTTTTCTAGGGCACCAGCAATGATACCTTTGGGGTGGTCGGAGTCGGCCGGTCCCCACGCAATATCAAAGAATCTAGGGATGGCCCGTAAGTGACGAACTTGACGATGGATGAATGGCAGCGCTGCCTACCTCGAGTCGGTGCTGATGCTCGCAATGGGTTGTAGCTCGAGGCCCTGGTCTTGGTTGTCAAGGTTGAGATCCCACAGCTCCAGCTTGGTCTCGTCAGAGAAGTCGGCGTCCACAGCGCCAGCTCTGGTACCAGTGATCAACAAAGGCTTCGAAGGGTCGGGCGACCAGGCGAAGGCCGCAGTCCTCGGGATCTCGCGAAGGCGGACCATGATGTTGAGTGTCACTCAGTCCCCAGGACTGCACGTCTAAAGGAGGGGAGGGATCGTAGCAAAAGAAACGGTCAGCAAGACGAGACAAGTCAAGTGCAGCTGTAGAATGGGCATTGGCCGAAGCTGTAGAGATAAAGATCTGGAACGGGTGGCCCAGATGCCGCAGTGAGGTTCAAGAAGCAGCCAAGCCTTAGTGAAGAGGTGGCTATTAGTTGTTTGGACAGGCAAGGTATGCTGGCCTCTGGTCCTTGGGAGCAGCGTATGATGCCAGATTGCAGCCCACATCCAAGTTCTAGCATGCTTACCGCGTGCCTTAGGTACCTTAGCTGCTGTACCTCTCCAGTTAGGTACATGGAAGTGGGAGCTCCTCAGGCTCCGGGGGACCGTGCATCTGGCAGCTGGCAGACACGTGACGTATCATGGCGGCAGATAGCACTCACCTGGTTCCACCGAAGTGACTTTTATGACAGCCGCTGCGAGCCGCCGCAGAATCTCATTGAGCGAAAGCTGATCGCGAGATCTCATCGACTTGAACAGCCCGCTCTTTCTGTCTTTCTTTAGTCTTCCACATTCTCACCGAAACAAACGACAGCTTACTCCAGGATGACTGACACTGCGCGCTGGAAAGCGACTGTATACATTGGTGGCCTGGCCCCCACCGTCACGGCTGCCAACGTTCACGATGCCTTCATCCCCTTTGGCGAAATCGTAGACGTGACAGTGCCAAAGAACGATAAGCCCAATGCGACAGAGCCTCACCGCGGCTTTGCCTACGTCGAGTACGAAGATGAAGAAGACGCCAAAGAAGCCATCGACAACATGCATCAGTCAGAATTCTTTGGAAGGATTCTCAAGGTTTCGGCCGCCAAGGTCCCCAAGAGCGCAGAAGAGGGTCTCGGCAGCAAAAGGGCTATTTGGGAGCAGGTACGTTCCGCCATTTTCGATCCCATGTATGAGATACTTTAGCTAACATCCTCGCAGGAGAGCTGGCTTGCGGAGCACGCCGTCAGTGAGGAGGACAGGCTTGCCGGAGAGCAGACGATGGCGCAAGCCGACGTGCGTGGAGACGATCCAATGCAAGGCCTGGAGGGGCTGGACGTCGCAGGGCCGAGGCCGGAGTAAGAGAGACGGGGTTGGAAAGTGATCTGGGTCTTATTTCCCTGCATAGCGAGGCGTTCACGTGGATTTGCGGATTACAAATGGACATGGCTCTCTTCTCAAAGAGAAACGAGAGGCCCGTTGCTCAGAAAGAAAAATGAAAGCAGCGTCTAATGGCGTTAATCTGTCTCTGTCGTTGACATATACAAATGTTTTCCCCCTCCTAATCACACACTCGACGCTGTCGTCAACCGTCTCGCATCTCCCTCCCCATTCCAACTTAATGGTGCTCCTCGTCAGCAGCAGACTTGCCCTGGCGCTTGAGGCGGATAGTCTTGTCGGTCATGAAGTGGCGGCCGACGGAGTAGGTGGCAGCGGCGAGAGCGAAGCCAACGACGACACCTATCCCAAGTCAACAACAGTCCAGGCGGGGTCTCTCACACAGTCCGGGCTCTGACGTACCGAGGGGGATCAACTCGGGGGGGATCTGGCGGAGCTTGCGCAGTCTCTGGGAGACGGTGTGGCCTGCGATGAAGCATGTTAGTCCTTGCTGCAGGTGTCGCGCTAACGTTCGCCTTCGTTCAGGCTGATGTTCGGGGTCGTGGGAGGCTTCAATGGCTGGGAGCGGGTATCGACATACCGACTTGGTCCTCGGCCTGAGGGCGGACGTCACAATTAGCTACTTGCAACAGCGCTCGTCCGGATCGGCGAAATTTCAACGTACAGGAACGGGAGCCCTCATGCGCATGGTAGGGCGGAAAGCGCGGAGACCGAGAGTAGGACGCATCGTGGCGGTTTTGTCGTGTCGTGTCGTTTTTCGAGGAGGGGAGGTTTTTCGGGTGTTCGGTACGGCTTGACGTTGAATCGGGACTGATTGGATCTCGAAATGAGTGTTTAGAAGTTGGCCTGGCCTGCCATCAGTCTGATCTGATGTTAGCACGGAGCTCGGCCCACCTCATGTAATGCCTGAGGCGCGATTGGCCATTTTCAGGCACCCACCCGTTCTCGCCCGTCACCACCTGATTCTCAGTGCACGCAGAAACGACGTTCAATTGCTTTCACAAGCAACATCACCAATCGCACGTCGCTGCCCGCTCTATCCCATCAACCGACCCGACTCCCAGTCAATTGCAACTGCGAAGCCGTCAAGATGTCCGACGACCAGGAGCTCGTTACCAAGCCTTTCAAGTTCGTCACTGGTACGTGGAACAAATATACCTCGATATTATGGTCTGATCTTTTCCCGAGGCTAACTGATAACTACTAGCCGGTATGAACCCTCGCGCCCGATCCTCCGAACCCGCAACGCGATATCGCCAATTGAAGCCGAAATGATGCATGACGTCCTGACATGGTTGACTATAGGCACCGATGCCCGCTACCCGAACATGAACCAGACCAAGCACTGCTGGCAGAACTACGTCGACTACCACAAGTGCATCAACGCCAAGGGCGAGGACTTTGCTCCCTGCCGCCAGGTCCGGACTTTGAACGTTGTCGTACGAGAGAGGTGAAGACTGACGACTCGTAGTTCTGGCTCGGCTACCGCTCTCTGTGCCCCTCCGGCTGGTACCAGCGCTGGGATGAGCAGCGCGGTCAGTACCAAATCCCCTTATTCATGACGCTCATACTGACGAAGAACAGAGGCTGGCAACTTCCCCGTCAACCTGAATGCATAAGCGCATCTGAAGTAGACTGTATGCAAGTTAGACGGAGGAGCCGGGCGACTGTATTATTTCACGATGGATCGAGACCTCAAATAGAGCAACTGGGGAAGTGTCGTGCGATGAGGTTGAGAGCACTCTTGGTACTGAAAGTGACTTCGTGACTCAACAATTATAGTGCTCAATTATTCCCATTTGTACAAAGTTCATGACTGATGCCCCTGCGCATTCTGCTTCCCAGTTGACCGAAACTCCGTTCGCTCACCGAATCCGTAACCTTTAAACCATAACTCTCCAACGCCAGCCAGTCCAAAGATTTCCCGGCGCGACATGCACCACCCAAGTATTACATCCGTTAATTCCCTTAGCTAACCCGTCATTCTACTCATCGTCTGAGCTCAGGAACTCGTCATCTTCGTCAAAGCCGAAAAATGCCCTTGGCTTCTCCATGGGGGCCTTTTCAGATTCTGAAGGGGGCGTCGTCTCTTTGGGGCTGCTGCCTCCTCCGTGCTCCTCCTCACTATCCATGTCCTCGTCGGTTTCTTCTGATGTTGAGGCGGACGCATGAGAAGTGCCGAGCAGGTTGTCCTTGTAGTTGCCAGCCTTCATCGCAGCGAGAACAGCTTCACGGGTCCTCTCGCTGGCCTCTTCCTTATCCTCGACCCACTTTCCGTCGAGACGCCCTTTGCCTCCGTTCTTGATCTCCTCTTCGCGCTTCTCGGACGCTTCGACAATTTGCTGCCACCTTTCGCGACGCTTTTCCTTCTCCTTCTTCTCCATTTCCGGCTTGATGGCAAGGTACTCTGCGAGGGCCTTGGCCTCAGTGACTGTGCGCAGACGCCGACCGTCGAGGTTTCTGCTAGAGTTGTTGGCATCGCCTTGGTTTCGCTTCTTCTTTGACGACATGCGGCCACCGGCGGCGCGCAGTTGCGATCCGAAACCACCTTTGCCACCGCAGAGCGGAACAGACAAACGCAGCGACACAAAGTCATCGTCATCGGAAGAGAGCAAGTCCGACACTGTTTGCGCAGAAGACGCGGATATTTCCTTGTTCGAAACGGTGGTCAAGATAAGTCTCGTCGCACTGGCGGTAGCGGGCAGGCGCTCGTTGAGTTGTTGCCTGAGATCGACGAGGGATGTTGTTGATGGCACGGGGAGAACCAGCGTTGGCTGACCCACGCCCTTGAAGGTGCTAACGAAGACGTTGACGTTCTTAACAGCCATTGTAGAGGTATTTGGTGCAATTTCGCGACTCGTTGCGTTGATGCGACAGCGTTGAATGTTGTATGTATTGGCGAAGACGCAGGATGCAGCAGTCGCTGGGTGACAGAAGGCTTGTTATCTAAGTTGCGCTGCTATCTGCGAAAGGCTGGCAGGACCGGGGAAGCGTCTGGTGGACCTTGAGAGCCACCAGGCGATCAAGCACAGACCACCTTCAAGATCTTGCTCATCCACGTGACCGACTATTCACTCAAGGTTCCCAGCATTTTAATGGCGAGTGTAATGTACATGATGAAATGGGCCAACTGAAGGAACAGTCGCAAGCCAATACCGTTCTTGCTTCAGGTGGTCGTAGATATTTCCTAACCTTGAGTTAGATCTGCGACATGAGACAAACTCGATTCGAGACGTGATTGTGCTCTATCGACCAAATGCGCGTTCCCATGGACAAGCCTAGAAAAAAGTGACAGTTGCAATGACCTGACAGCATTTCGATGCCGCTGGCTATGAAGTCTGCCAAAGAGGTCGACCAAAAAGGTCGGTCAAAGAGGACGGCCATGCGAAAGTTAGTAGCACTGACAGTCCGCAGCTGTCACTAAAGTCCTGAAGTGACCTGGGCACGTCCACTGACACGGATCCCAGAGACCCACCCTTTCTTATCTAATCAACCGAAAATCCACATTTTTGCTTAGGGCCAGGTGCCGCACAACTTCGAGTAGTCTCGCTATTTTCGAACGCTCCCAATCGACAGCCTTCAGACTCCCTCCACGCTCACCTCCGACATTGACCAGCAAGCGACCAGACAACCGCCACGATGTTGATCCCCAAGGCCGACCGCAAGAAGATCCACGAGGTTAGATTTCACCACGACGCAGGAGCGCACGCGATTGCGATATAAGACAGGAAAATTGGGAGGGTCAACGATTGCTGACGTCGAATTTCTGCAGTACCTCTTCCGTGAGGGTGTCCTCGTGGCCCAGAAGGACTACAACCTCCCCAAGCACCCCGACATCGACACCAAGAACCTCTTCGTCGTCAAGGCTCTGCAGTCCCTCAACTCCCGCGGCTATGTCAAGACCCAGTTCTCCTGGCAATACTACTACTACACCCTGACCCCCGAGGGTCTTGACTACCTCCGCGAGTGGCTTCACCTCCCGGCCGAGATCGTCCCCGCCACCCACATCAAGCAGCAGCGCTCCCACGCTCCCCCCCGCGGCATGCTCGGCGAGGGCGAGCGCGAGAGAAGACCCTTCGGCGGCCGTGGCCGTGGTGGCGAGGGCCGTGGCGACCGTGAGGGCGGTTACCGCCGTCGCGATGCTGGTGAGGGCAAGGAGGGTGGTGCTCCTGGTGGTTTCGAGCCTCAGTTGTAAGCCTCACCCCATCAATCAGATGCATGTGATGCGACCCGGCGCGCATCAATCAACATGCTTCGTCGCATGGATCAACCTGCTAACATGTCAAACAGCCGTGGTGGCTTCGGCCGTGGCCGTGGCGCTCCCCCCTCGTAAGAGGATTCTTTCCTATCGGCTTTTACTCTCGAGACGCATTGGCAAAACAAAAAAAGGCACCGGACATGTACTTTAAAAAGTGGATGGCCGGATCAGTCGCGCGTCTGTTAACGTCACAGACTACGGGGGAAACATCGTGGGAGTTTGGAGGTTAGATCCTTCGCGGAATCGTTTGCATCAAAAGGTCATGAATTGCAGCAATGCGGCTTTTGCTGCTTCCTCCAAACTGTGACAGGTCTTTTGTTCGTTGACTACCTACCAAAACACGACGTGACGGAGCAGATGCCGTCTGCCGGGCTAGCACTTGGGTTTATAGTGTCAAACGTCTGCGGAGGTCACAGCACCCCCCTCATGCATGTCGAGGGGAAGGGGACGAGAGAAGAAAGCAACCGACTGTTGGCCTTTGGGTGTTTTCGGACCCGAGGGTAACTGGCTGGAGAGGGATACGACACATGGCACACACCCCGAGACAGACTGTTGAGAGCGTGTCTTCCTGCGGGTAAGCATCTTCGCGACGCACGTAGGATAGCTCCAGCAGAGCTGAACGAATGAACGTAATGGAACTGGACAGTCTCCCGAGACAAATCCCTGAAAGACAACTTGCGACATGCTCTCCCGTGCCTGCTTAATGCTTGACGCCTGATGCTGTGAAGCGCCCTGCCCAGGCCAGACTAACGCAGTGAAGGAGAGATGGCCGGGAAAGGCTGGGCGGGCAACGCGAAAGGTGAGGGAAGTGGCGGTGACTGAGCTGTACTGCGCGGCGCGAATCTCATGACTGTCAGGATTTTGTGATTTTGGGTGATAGTCTCGATGTCATTCGCTCCCCGCGCGCGTTCGGGAGTCGAGCTGCAGTAAACCCTACACTTTTTACCTGCTCCTGTCTCAGCTATCGAGGCGGCCAGAGATGAGCTAGAACAGAACGGATTAACTGGGCATGGTGCTTCCTCAACGTGATGGAGACGTCTCGCGGCGGGAGATGACACCCGCCTCGTCGGTCAGTCCTGCCCTGCGTGCCTGCTTCATGCACATTGAGCAGACTTTGGACGCTCCTGCCCTAGAGTGACCGAGGCATGGGAAGGAAGGAGAGCCTCGCCGATTGGTGTCGACGACGGGACCATCTTGCCGTCGGACTATCGTCCAACTTCATACACATCGCGACAACTACACTACGTATCCATCCGCCCTCAGCAATTTATATCCACGTTGACAGTAACCCTCCCACGTTAGCAATCACGGTCCCCATTAAGCGACCTCGGACTGATGTGCACGACCAGTCGCCAAACGGGTCTCGTTGTACAGATGGCGTCCAACATGGTGGGATTAGACCCTCAAGTTATTGGACCACCAATGGCAACGACCGGTGGTTGTACAAATAGGAACTGATTTGTCATCCTCGGAAAGCATCCCACTCGCCTGAGCCAAACCCCGGTAAGCAAGTTCGATGCCTTGGGAGGAATGTCTACCCGCCAAGGGCCGGACACGGGGAACACCAGCAAACCGGGGAAGGGCCGGAACAGAGAGCCACGCCCAAGGGTAGCTCGCGGAGAGATTGTCGCGAGCTATCATCAAGCATCTACGCCTGGTCGAGGCCAGGAGACAGATAGACAGACAGACGGGAAACTAGTGGCAGTTCGTGTCATGTGCCGCGAAGTGTCACCACGTTCTCACACTCCCTGAAGCTGCTGGACCGACAGAGGGTAAGTTTTGTTGAGGCGAGGTGAGGTGCTTTTCGGACTGCTGCTCTGGAGCATGGGTGGATGGCACTTCGGCTGCGCGAGATAAGCTGGGCGACGGCAGTGCCCAAGTGGAGCGCCTGGGATGACATCGAAAATGCAAGTTATTCTCCCCCATTGAATGATGACTTTGGGCATGGTATGAATTCTTAACACTAACGTTGTACTTCCCACAGCGGTTTGAGTCGACTTTGTTCACAAGCCCGGCTCTTGCCCCCTTTCAAAAGTCGGTGCATTATATTCGCCTCGTTTTCTGACTGGTTCAATGGCTCTATGGCACGTTGTCGTCCCTGTCCGGTGGGTTGAATGGAGTACTCCTGCTCGCTCGCACGGGCGGGCAGATGCAGAGAGCTGGAGCCGAAACCTCGTTCTTCCGAAATCATGGCACCTTGTGCGTCGAGTTGGTCTACAGTAGTTCAGCCCTCGACTTCATTCTCCCTGCGGTCTAACACCTCGCGGTGAGCACTAGCCATAGTCTCTTAACGATAACCGCCTGGCAGCCCTGCGTGATGACGCTCATAGTGCTAGCGTGGATCTTCCTCTCATCCTGAAGGCGGGGCCATTCTACCTGGGATGACAGGGGACAAGGGACGGGAGCGAGTGACGAGCATTGGGTGTGGGCTCCGCGCAGGAGGAGTGCCTCTCGCTTTTGCTCATCCTCAGACGGTTTCCCCTCTCACCGTTTCAATGTTTGGACAGACCAGGCTGGGCCTTGCCACGACGTGGCCTGCTGCTTCGTGTATGTACCGTGATCATCAGGCGGCCGAGTGGTGCGTCTCGTCGAGGTGAGCGATGCAGGCGCCGATGCGGAGGTGGATACACTGACAAAATGTGAGGTGGAGATGGATGCGGGATGCTGCAACACTAACACCAACATCCACTCCCCGGGCCAGCTTTACTTCTACCTCACGGCGTCGAGGCACCAGAATACGCCTGGCCGAGAGCTTAGGGAGACAACCAGACGTGCATTCGGTGTGTGATTTTGACAGTGAAGCCCGCCGATTAGAGCCGGCAGCCTACCTGTAGGTGCACCCTCCAGGGAGGGTCGAGATGTAGGACCCCTGTCTTCGACCTCAGACACGCCAGCCAACAATGTGTGAACACCGTGAACCCCGGCCCTTCTCCATCAAAAGATGCGCCCATTCCCCGCGCTTTTTTTTACGTGGGTTGAATGGAAGAAAGGAAGTGCAGACTTATTTATGACGGCACTATATAAGCCTGCTTCTTCCACCTCCGGAAAGTCAAATAAGAGTTGATTCCCAAACCTCTCTCACTGTCCTCATATACCGTGGGTTTTGTGCGTTGTAAGTCCACCCTCGCCAGCCTCGGACTCGTCTTGTGGTCGTGATCCTCACTTACACGCTGTTGACCTGTGCTGACTTGTCTTTTCACAGACAACCATCTTTCTTTCATCGTTTCCGATCAAACGTCAATATGTCGAACCTTCCCAAGCAGATGAAGGCTCTCCGGTATGCTCTCTCTCGCTCGCTTCTCGACTGCACTAGATCTCGTCGACTATCGACTGTCCCTTGCAGCTGGTCCGACTTGGCTCGCTAGACAATACTACCCCTCCATCGGCCATCAGCTGACCCCTCACTCAGCTACGAGAAGCCCGAGGATTGGTCAATCGTCCAGGTTCCTCTCCCTGAGATTCGCGAAAATGACGTCCTGGTCAAGGTCCGGGCCTGCGGTGTTTGTGGTACTGGTGAGTGATTTCGCGCACACTGTCAAAAGCATCATTGGTGGGGAACATTTCGACTGACATGGCGCCACAGATCTGGTAAGCTCCTCAACGAACCTACAATAAGATATCAACGAGACTGACAAAGGCCGAAAGCACATCCATGAGGGAGAATTTATCGCCAAGTTCCCTTTGATTCCCGGCCACGAGACCGTCGGTGTCGTCGCTGCCGTCGGACCTGTACGCATCTCCAAACCCCACCAACAAGACTCTGGCTAACACCGCGCAGAAAGTCAAGGACTTCAAGATTGGCGACCGTGTTGCGGCCGACAACAGTGAGCTTTGCAATGAGTGCTTCTACTGCCGTCGCGGAGAGCTCCTCCTCTGCGAGCACGTACGTTGCCCCACTCTCGTCACTTACACGGTTCTCAACCAACAACCCTACATAACTAACATCACCATCACAGTTCGAGGCTCACGGTGTTACGATGAACGGCGGTTTCGCCGAATACTGCGCCTACCCCGCCGGCAAGGTTTTCAAGATTGAGAACCTCAACGACGTCGACGCCACCCTGCTCGAGCCCGCTTCCTGCGCGTGCCACGGTCTGGACAAGATCCGGCCCCGTCTCGGCTCCAGCGTCCTCATGTTCGGCGCCGGTCCCACCGGTCTTGTAAGTTGGGACCCACCCGGCCCCCGTCGGCCTTCCGTATGCGCTGTTGTATGCTAACACGAACCGAACGGTAGATGCTCGCGCAGCTGATGCGCCACAACGGAGGTTGCAACGTCACCATCGCCGCGCCCCAGGGTCTGAAGATGGACCTCGCCAAGAGCCTCGACGCCGCGGACCACTACATTGAGCTTTCCCGCTCCGAACCCGAGGTCCAGTTCAACCAGCTCAAGCAAAACAACCCCTACGGCTTCGACGTCGTCGTCGAGGCCACTGGTTCCGTCAAGATTCTTGAGGACGCAATCAACTACGTCCGTCGCGGTGGCAAGCTCGTCGTCTACGGGTGAGTTTCCATACTCCATCATCCATCCTGGCACCATCTAACCTCGTGGGTGCAGTGTCTACTCCAGCTCTGCCAAGGTCTCATGGCCCCCTGCCAAGATTTTCGGTGACGAGATCACCATCCTCGGATCCTTCTCCGAGACTTACATGTTCCGTACGTACCCCTCCTCCCGCTGACCGAGGACTTACGAGTGACTGACCGCTGCCAGCCGCCACCATCGACTACCTCGACTCGGGCAAGGTCAAGACCAAGGGCATCGTCAACAAGACGTTCAAGCTCGAGCAGTTCGGCGAGGCCCTCGAGTCCATCAAGAACAAGAGCGCCATCAAGGCCGCCATCGTCTTTGACGACGCTACCGGAGTGTAAGCGCCCTCTGTCGTGTGCGGGGCCAGCAGAACACACACAACACACACAGTCACGTCACACCAAACAACCAAAAAAATGAACCAAGCACGTCACATCACGCACATCAAATGAAAAATGCCCTTGTTGGAGTGTCGTTGCAAAAACAAAAACATCAGTAGCAAAAGTCTTCTCTTGGCTCATCTCATGACGTATTAGACAAGCATCGGATCGGAGTCGGGAGCCGAGTCGGTTGTAGAAAGGTATCGCGGGCGGTCGCGGGGCGGATGTGGTTGAGTTGGCGGCGTAGAGGATGTCTTCTTGGGATGGGGAGGATGGTGCTGATTGACTTGTTGTACGGCGTAGGCGGGCGGGCGGGCAGGCGATGCGGTTGTGGAGTTTGGTGTGGTGTGGTATTGTTGAAAAGTGTTGGGCTTGATCTGAATTGAACCGAGTTGTTGAACGCGTTGCACTCTCGGTAACTTCGTGATGTCGTCGCATTGATGTCGAGGTTGTCATCGTAGCTTTGTGATGCATGGCGTATCTGACCCAACCCCGGCCGGCAGACTGGAACACTTGCTTCTTTTCAGAGTCACCTTACTTTGCTCCTTCTCACAGGCGTATTCGGGTTTTGGGGGGCCGTCGTCAGCACGTCACTCACTGCACACATCATCTCACAAGAGTACCAATTCAAAAAAACAGCCCACCACACCCACTCCGACTTCCCCGCCTGCACCTCACCTCACAATCACCATCCCTACGGAAACCTTACACAGCGTTGCGTCAAACATCACCAAGGTGACATCGCCAATCGATCGTCGTCCCGCACCTCCTCGTCCTCCGCGACCCGTCCGGCGAAAAGCACATGTCGACGAACAAAGGCCTCACGATACCGAGAGTCGGCTAGCGTCCCCGTACAAGGAACAAAAAGACTTGCGTCACCTCACGGCGCATGGCCCAGTAGACAAAGTTATGCTTCAATTCTGTTTAGACCTGCACACACCTTTTCCCCGAGTCAGTTCAAATGGCAGACGGAGAATTGAGTTGGAGTTGCCTCACAGCCTCCCACTTGAGAAGGCAGACTCCGGCTTCGCCCTTCCTGTGCGGCTGAGACTGCTTTCTGCTGCTGATACTGCCGCCGGCCTAATTAGTCGAGGCGTCGGTCTGGAGTACGTAAGCAACAAAGGTTTCCTGAAATGGGACGTCCAAGCGAGCGTAGCAACGCCGTTTCCGTGATGTTTACAGAAGACCGAGTGCGGATGCGGGAAAGGGTGCGTGTGCTGGCCCCAGCTCAGCGAATCCACGCTGCCGTAATGGTGTTTCAAGGCACAGGGAATTGCCCTTTTGGGGAGCATCGTCGTGCTCGGTGGATGGTCGACCTGGACTGGGCGCATAAGCGACGCCGGTTCATTCTGCTTACCTACTCCAGCACGCGGCGGGCCAGAAAGCCAGCCGACTGAATTGAGTTACTGTTAATATCTTTCGTCCCAAAATTCGATCCTGGGACCCTGCCTGTCTTGAGTTGCGTGGCTGGGTAGCTATGCGAAGAGCTATGCGAACGCGTCTGGTGGAGGTGGGTTTGTTGAGACAGACTCAAGTTCCGAGGCAACTGAGCCGTGGGAGAAGCTGCATGTGTTCTAACGAGAAAGAGGCCGCCATATTGCAATCATGACCGCCACATAAGCTGGTACGGTAGTCACTTGGTATATAAGACTGACGTTCCCTCGGCCTGGATTTTCCTGTGCTGCATCAAGTTAGCATTCTGCATTCTTCTCTCAACTAGTTCTCACTCACAGCCTGTTATCTCAGTAAACGTCACCACTCTCCCGAGCTCCACAATTTGACCAATCAGCAACAATGGACGCAATCACCCAGGCGATTTTGAACCGCTCCAAATTGGAGGTGGAACTGATCAAGATCTCTCAGCCTACCGAGGAGTGAGTGACTTTCTACAAGCCTCGAAAACAGGCCATCTGTGAACACTTCGAGCTAACCTCAGTGTTCGTGCAGCTCATTTGTCATGACCATTGAGAGCAAGGTCTCGGGCACCGGTCCCATGGGCGCGACAATGCAGCCGATGACCGTCGACATGATGTACAATGGAGGATGCTTTGGCAAGCTGAACTTGCCAGAGGTCAAGACGAAGTCAAGCGGCACGTTAGTTGTGGTCACCGACCAGGTCATCAAGATCCAAGATCGCAACGCCTTCACGGCATTCGTCAGAGCCATCATGTGCGACGACGAATTGATCCTGCGCCTCGATAACGGCGACTGCACCATCAAGGCTCTCGGGTTATCGGCCAAGGTCAAGTACGCCAAGGACGTGCACATCGTGGGCATGAAGGGTCCCAAGATCTCTCAGGTTAACTCGGCCACACGAGGCGGAAAGTTTGTCAACACGATGAAGGTCTACAACCCAAGCCCGCTGGAGATCGACCACGGCGTGAGCATTTTTGAGCTGCGCAACGAAAGCGGCGAACCCTTGGCAGAGCTGAAGGGTGACTTGAAGATTGTGCGAGGCGACTTCGAGACCACAATGGAGGGCAGTCTGAAAGAGGGAGCCAAGCCGTCCAACAAGGCCGTCATGGTCGGACTGGGTACCGAGACCAAGAACTGGTGTGACGAGACGATTAAGAACATCAACTGTCCATTCTCGATAACTCCTCAGTTTTCGCAGATGCTGCAGTAAGTTAAAGGGTGGAGAACGAACAGTTACATAGCAGACTATCAGTCAATGTCCATGGCTGAATGAGAACATGATATCTTCCCATGCCGTTCTGTTGGTATGTCGCAGTTTCAAAGCGTGCTTTGTGTGAAGTCGATTGGACGCGAATTGGACGCAGTGCTGCCTTCCAAACCTGCGGCTTCGTCTGTGTTGCGAAGACGTGCGAACCGTGCTGGTCTGTCCATCTGTCATCCGACATGCGCAACATGAGACAATGCGAGTGCAGTCTCCGGCCAAGGTGTCTGTGGCCGACGATCCCTTCTCAGTCCACCGGTTCGCAGAGGGTTGTCCGGATCGGCGAGATTTCTGCGACGCGGGAACTTGACGTCACAACAGCTGCGGCAACCGGAACTCTGGAAGTGAAGCTTTTCTGGACAGGCTGGGGACATCCCAGCAGCATTGGGACAGCTCGAAAGTATGTTCGACATGGTCGTAAGGCGCTGAAACGGCCGAGGCAGATGCTGTTCCGAGAATGCTGGTGTCTGCAGCAGCCATGGAGATGAAGTTGAGAATGTCACACAAAAGCAAAGGCCCAATGGCGGAGCTTGAGCAAGACGGAACGAGACCCACGATCGTGGTCCTTTCCCATTTGCAAGTTAGCCGAGCTTGGCGCAAGTTCGACGGGGAGGAGTTTGGTGGTGGTGGTGGGGG